>FXLY01000008.1:117817-225048 GCA_900180425.1 Maudiozyma saulgeensis
AGTGGTGAAGTTTTTAATTGAAAATTTCAAATTAGTTGGTTGTATAGTGTAGTGGTTATCACTGTCGGTTTTGATCCGACCAACCCCGGTTCGAATCCGGGTACGACCTATGTTTTTTTTTTGCAACTAAGCTTTCCTTATTATTATGACCACCTTGTCACATATAACGTTTATATTATCATTTTTGTTTTGTACATCAAAAACTATTCGAGGAGATATATATATGCTCCAATGCTTAAAATATTTTCCTTTGGTTGGAAAGGAATATAATTACCATGCATCCAAACTTTTAAATAAACTTGACGTTCTCTGTTGTGCAGCTGTCTTCTCTCTGATATTTCTCTCCTTAAATAGACAGTGACAGTATAAAACCGCATGTATTAAAACCGGAACGAAAATATCCACCGGAATTAACCAAACTAAGAATTACTTTAGCCATGACATTGAAACATAGTTTATAACACCGACTTCAAATGTTTGTCAATTACTCTTCTGATAATAAAGCAGTTGATAGAACTAAATGATTATTTGAATATAGCTAGCTATTGATTATTAAAAAAAAAAAAAAAGAACATATATATATATACATATAAATAGAATGATATAATTCATTTCAATTTTGATTTCTTCCTTGAGACTCTAATTTTGCAATACGTTTCTTTAGGTCCTCATTCTCTTGTGATAATAAATTTATTTGGATGGACATCTCCTGTGATCTACCATATGATAACATTTGACCCATTTCTTTATTTTCTCTCGCGAGAATCTCTAGTCTATTCATCAATTTATGTGCAACAGTTTGTGGATCATATCTTCCTTCCTTTGTTATATTATTTGTTGGATTTAATGTAATTGCTGTAATTAAAGACTCTACTGTGTCTTTAGTCTCTTGTAATTGAACGTCCTTTTCAGCTAAGGATTGTGATAACAATGTAAACACTTGTTCTACACTACTAGGAATTTGAACTACAGAAGTAGATTCATTAGAATTATTATTTGATAACGCTTGTTTATTATTATTACTATTTGTGTTTTCCAATAATCTTTTCAAAGTTTGAACTTCTTGTTCTAGGGATTCAATTTGAGTCTCTTTAATTTGAAACTCCAATTTCATTTGATCTGAAACATTTGAATTGCTATTTTGAACTTGTGATGGATTTAAAGATAAATTATTAAATGATTGAGTATCAAATGGGTACATGTAATTCATTGTGTAAATTTAAAAGAGAAAAATAAGTTAAATAATTTTTGAAATGTGTGTTTACCCCGGATTAAATAACAATAAAGATAATTTGTCTAGCTACTTGTAAGACTGAGTAAATATGTAAATAAAATCAGTTAAAAATTTCTATTTCACGGTCAATTTATTATCCTCTCTTTATATCAATGATTCCTGCTTTAACTTTTAACAGAAAGGAACTCTCCCCACTTTTTAATTCCTTCGTCGTTCTACCCAGTCAGTAAATCTATTGTTAAGGTCAACGTCAAAGTTAGTGAAGTGTTGTTGCTCTTGCAGTTGTTTCTCTTCCGATTCTAGTTGACCCCACGCCAATTGAATTTCGATAATTTTTTCGTTTCCTTCGCCAGTCACTTTTTTTTAGTGCCGCTCGTTCTGTCTGAACGAATTTTATCGAGGACCACATAGATTCTATTCACGGTGAATAAATATATAAAGAATACACAACGAAGGAGGATCAAGGAGCTATCTATTTAATTAGTTCTTATTTTACCGTATATGTGTGTGTACATACGTATATTGCAACTAGTAACAAATAGATCTCTGCTAAAATTGCAATATTTAAAACAGTAAAAAAAAAAAATAAAGAAAATGGGTGTTGTTGTAAAGGATTACAGTCAAGTAATGCCATTTCGTCATGAAGATGGCGCAAGACTTAGTGAAGGTGTTACATATGATATTAGAAATGATCGATTATTATGGGTAGACATTTATAATTCAGAAATTCATGCAATTGATAATGTTTCGCGTGACGGTCGTGAAGGTCGTCATTCAACAATCAAAATTAAAGGTTCCCAGGGTCGTGATTCCGTTGGTGTTGTCTTTTTAACTGAAGATCCACAGATTATATTATTTGGTGGTAAAGATGGGATTGGTAAATGGGTAATTGGGTCTCACGAATGGGAATATGTTATTAAATATAGTGAATGTTCCGAGTTGGCTAATGATCCCGATCGTTTGCAAAGACTAAGACCAAATGATGGTAACACGACTCGTGATGGTAAATATATTCTTATTGGATTAATGAATGATTTCAATTATGATGTTAAGGCAATTGATGGATGCATCTTAAGAATTAGCATCCCTGATCAAACAGTTGAAATGATTTGGGATGGTATTGCAATTGCAAATGCTGTACATTGGGATCGTGATGAAAATTATGTTTTCATTACAGATTCATTGAAACATACTATATGGCGTTGTCCATGGGATTCTACTACAAATTCATTGAATAAAGATGGTAAGGAATCATGGATTGATTTTAAATCTCACAATAAAGAATTTGAAAGTCCCGAACCTGATGGTAGTGATATGGATAAAATGAATAATTTATTATACGTAACCGTTTGGTCCACTCATCGTGTCCAAGTTTATGACATTACTCAACCAAATAAATTAGTACAAGAAATTATCCTACCGGTAACTACCCCAAGGGGATCCTGTTGTTGTTTAGCTGGTAGTGACTTATACGTCACTACGGCAAATAATGAAATCAGTGATCAGCCTGTCCAGAAGGGACAAGGTGGTTCATTATTCAGATTACTATGTGTAGCAGACAACAAGGCCACATCTTCCAAGGCTTACTTGAATTTACACTGATTCTTACGAGAACTGACCACCCTGTCACAAGTGCTCGAATACTTATTCTCGAACCCAGTCTCCCTCCATATATATATATATATTGTGTTGTATTGTATATAAATTCAATCAAATTTGTCCTTACCCCTATTGTTCCGTACACAATGACACCCCCTGAAGCGGCTGTGGCGGCTGCCCACGAGCACGGCGCCCCGTCCCGTGCTGTCACACGGTGCGTAATATTATATAATTTTCACGTAATGCAGGACACCCACACCTCACAGCCACTTAATAATATTTTAGTAATTTTATTCAACGAGAAGAGATTGTTGTTGGGGGGAAGCAGGGGGGGCGAAGAACGTGCAAAACACAATTTTTTCGATATTCTTTTCTTTTATATAAGGGGAGGTATTTTTAGCAATTTGGAAAAATGGTTTTGGTGTTGCATGTTTCCCTCTTTCTCAAATATATACTGTCAATTGAATACAAAATTCATCAACAAGAATTAAACACAAACAAGAAATATGCCAAAGGTTGCCATTATCATTTACACTTTATACGGACACATTGCTGCTACTGCCGAAGCTGAAAAGAGAGGTATTGAACAAGCAGGTGGTTCTGCTGAAATCTTCCAAGTTCCAGAAACTTTAACTCCTGAAGTTGTCAAGGCTCTAGGTGGTGCTCCAAAGCCAGATTACCCAATTGCCACTAGAGATACTCTAACTGAATATGATGCTTTCTTATTTGGTATCCCAACTAGATTTGGTAATTTCCCAGCTCAATGGAAGGCTTTCTGGGATGCTACAGGTGGTCTATGGGCTAAGGGTGCTCTACATGGTAAGATTGCAGGTTGTTTCGTCTCAACAGGTACTGGTGGTGGTAATGAATCAACTATCATGAACACTCTATCTACTTTAGCTCATCATGGTATTATTTTTGTTCCATTAGGTTACAAGAACGCCTTTGCAGAATTGACTAACCTAGAAGAAGTCCATGGTGGTTCTCCATGGGGTGCAGGTACTATTGCCGGTGCAGATGGTTCAAGACAACCAACTGACTTGGAATTGAAGATTCATGAAATTCAAGCTAAAACTTTCTACGACACTGTTAAGAAGTTTTAAGCGATACATATAGTCTAGATAATACATATATATATGTATATGTATATTTTTTCTTTTGATATACGTAAAATATCTTTATTTACAACGTGTTCTTATTACAATTAAAATGGGTTATCCTATCCCTACCGAGAGGCAAACCCTAGTTCACGTGACTTCAGGGCTCCCGCCCAGGTTTCGGAGTTCGTGCGGCCGGATCCGGGCGGGCGGACGGACGGGATGAAACACGCATGATGGATGTGTGTGTCTCCGTGTCACTCCGCACGGTGCAGAACCCTTTAATAATTCTCCGGCATGCCGCATTTTTAATGCAAAATTATATAATTAATTAATAGCCTCCCCTTCTCACTCCAATCGAAAGGTAAATTAGATAAATATATATAAATAACTAACTAACTTATTTAATTAATTTGATGCATTTTCCTTCTGTAACCACTAAGATACCTAACTACTAACTCTGCGCATACTGACTCACACACACGCACGCACACTCACATACTTATATAAACGAATTTTTATATGATGATACTGTTTCCTAGTACATGTGACAATATTAGACCCAATAAATATAGTGATACCACTAATAATGATGATGATGATTTAGGGCCTCGTGTCTCTATGGCTGTTGAAGCACAAAATGAAGAGCAATTCTTGAGGCTTTCGTATAAATTAAAAAGAACAACTTCATTGCGTATGGGAAGAAAAATGCAGAATGGCAATTCTGAAGAAAGTCATCAAATGAAACAATTTTTAAAAGAATCTAGACAGTGTAGGACGTTTGGTTTACCTAGTGAAGAAAACATTAATGTTAAAGACGACGTCTCTATTGGTCAAGGAACTCCGGATAAATATGTTGACTATTTATCATATCGTTGGAATGATTTCGAAGTAATAAATTCTTGGAAGTTTATTCGGTTAGCAAGAAAATGGTGTAATGAAAGAAAAAATTTACAAATGGGTACATCATCAACAACAACAACAACAACAATTGAAGATAAAAATTTAAAACCAAGTGAACTTTATAATAGAAGATTGGAAAATATGTCGTGGAGAATTTGGTTTAAATTAAAATTATCATTAACTTTGCAATCAAATAATTCAAATAATTCGAATCATGATATGACTTGGCTTTATGGTCCTTTAATTCATAGAGATCAAAGTTGTTCAAAAATTAATATTCATACTCTTAATAATAAAGAAAATAATCAAATTCCTTATATTAAACCAATTTTAAAAAAAAGAAACTTAGGTGAAACTTTAGAAAAAAATTCACTTTGGAGACTAAGAAAAGTTAAAAGAAATATTAAAAGAAGAAGTTCTTTGGATTATCGACATATTAGACAACATACAAGATTAAATATTCCAACATCAAATCCTTATTTTGTTGATGATCCATTAATTGAAAGTAATGATAGTAGTAATTTTTCTTCATCTTCAAATTCTTCAAGTTTTACTACGCTGGCTGCAGTAACAACAACTGAAAATTCGCATAAAATTAATAATACTGATTCAACAACAATAATTAATTCACCAATTTTAAATGATGATAACGATAATGATGTCAGGCACATCAGATTTAATAATAACGTACAACAATGCATTGCCATTCATAAATCAAATTCAAATCTTGATTTAAAACAAAAAAAAATTAAAGATATTATTCAACCATTACCTTCAACCCAATTAAATTATTATTCAGGTTCAGAATCTGATTCTTCTTCTTCTGATTCAAATTCATGTTCAGATGAAGAATGTGATAATTGTAAATCTAATAATAATATTGATAAACATCATAATTATATTAAGAATAAAAATAAATCAAAAGCTGTTTCTCACAACGTCAATACTTCAAGAAGATACCCATATATTTATGATTATAATTCTGTTTACACAGGTGACGTTAGTAAATTTTTACCAAAGGATTATTCTTGTGATATTATTGATTTACCACAAGGTTTAGGTCTAGAATTAAATGTGCCACAAACTTCTACAGGACCTTCTCCCATCTTTGAAACTGATCTTATCACTACAGGTGATGAAACTTTAATTCTTTCACCAACTGCAACAACTCCATCCATTTCACCTTTGCATAGTATTATTGTAGCATCAACTGCATTTTCTACTCCACAGACCCCATTAAGTTCTTCTGCATTTGGCTGTTCATCAACTACTTCGACACTTTCTACAGAAGGTACAGAGACAAGTTCTGTACAAACGATGACAAAGACAAGAGATTTTATTACGGGACAACTAATTTGCAATAATAGTAAAAATAAGATTAATGGTACTGATCAAAATAAAAATTCTAATCAAATACTAAATGCAATAGAGACTCCTCCAACTTTATTTAACCCTAAATTTAAATCATCTCCAACACCTTTAGCAAATTTCATATTCAATTCTTCAGATGAGAGTGATATTTAAATTTTTACCACATCTCATATTTACCTTACATTTTTGAAAATATTAAATAAAAAAAAGGACTTCTATGTTTTTTAGATTTTTCCTTTTTCTTCTTTATTTATTTAATTATATAGTCATATTACTAAATTACGTAACCTTCACATTATTATTATTATTGTTGTTGTTTTTTTAATGAAAATAAAAAATAAAGGAACTGTTTCGATGTTCATTTACATAACTACAAAAGATACAACCTTCCAGTTTAAAGCAAGAAGAATGTACGTAAAGTACTAATGGATCAAGAGGATAATAATAATATTGAACAGATACAACAGCATGAGGAGAACGATCATATAACACATAATGAAACTGTTGAAGAAGCTGTGTATCGATATGTTAGGGGACTTGATTTCCCAGAATCTTCCACGTCTACTTCGGATATAAATTGGGATAATAAAAGATATGTTGAACCACCACAAGATAATATAATTAGAAAGATTCCTAGGCATGAGCATGGTGATGAAGTTGAAGAAGTGGATAAAACTGAAGAACTATTAAATGATGATACGGATTTGTTATTGAGAGATGCTTCACCTACGTTTAGTAAATCAACAAGTATCATTCCAATGAATATTTCACAACGGATCGAATCATTTCATGAAGTGCTACCTAAAGTTAGTTCATTGAGAAACGTTCCGGCATTCAACATTTCATCGACTATGAAATCAAATTTGAGAAATGTTAAAGGGTTTGAACCGGTGATGAAAGAGATAAGAGATAGTTTGGATCAACTTATTCCGACGTTGAAGAATAAAAAAATGTTTACCAAGGAAGAAGATCAAATAATTGATAGATTTATTAACAAATATTGTCAATATGAGAATATCTCAATTAATAATTTTAAAAATCTAATGTGGAGCGATACAAGGAAACGAAATCATTCATTGACAATATTTTGGAAATATGTTTATAAATTATTTTCTCATAGATCAAAAACATCACTTTACAGTCACATACGACGTCGATATCATAATTTTAGTAAAACTGGTAATTGGAGTGAAAATGAAGAACATCGATTATATGATTTTTGTCAACAGTCTGGCCCAGTTATTAAATGGAGTCAAATTGGGTTTGAATTAGATCGAATGCCTGAAGAATGTAAAGACCATTGGAGAAATAATTTAAAAATTAAAAGCAAACAATTGAAGAGTAAATGGACACCTGAAGAAGAAGAAATATTAGTCACTCTTGTGAAGGATAATTTCGAACCTAATCAAAATATTAATTGGGATAAAGTCAGTGAGATGCTTAATGGAACAAGATCTAGATTACAATGCCGATTTAAATGGAAACAATTGGAAAAGAAAAATTCAGAAAAATAAACCATATAAACAAAATGTTGTAGTTGTGGAGAACCACCCTTGAACATCATGGATGGTTATTGGGAACGATTTGCTTCAAGCAAACTATGCCTATACTGGAAGGTAATTACAAACGATTTATAAGGAATGGATAAAATAGATTCGGTCCTTAGGGATAGGAAAATAGCCCCGGTAATGGTCTATATTCCGGATCATTTAATTGATGATGACGATCAGTAAATATATTCTTCCACAATTTATTGTATATATAAATAGTTACGTGTACACATAGTGATGATACTAATTATGATTATTAGTGATATGTTTCGCTTTATTAGATGAATTTACAAAATGAATTTTCTTTTATGTATTATAATTTATGTAAATAACTTAGAATTTAGAGAATTGCTTGTTAGACTTACCTGGAGCAGCAGCAACCTTGATGACGTTGAATCTAACAGTCTTGGAGATTGGTCTACATTGACCAGCAGTAACGATGTCACCGACTTGGACACGGAAAGCTGGGGAGACATGGACAGAGACGTTCTTGTGTCTCTTTTCAAATCTGTTGTACTTTGGAACGTAGTGCAAGTATTCTCTTCTGATGACAATAGTTCTGTGCATCTTGGTGGAAACAACAGTACCAGTTAGAATCTTACCACGGATAGAAACTAAACCAGTGAATGGGCACTTCTTGTCAATGTAAGAACCTTCAATAGCAGTCTTTGGGGTCTTGTAACCTAGACCGACGTTCTTATACCATCTCTTAGTTCTTCTGGAAGTCTTGAACTTTGGGTTGGTGAAGATATGTGGTTGCTATAAAAAAAAAAAAAGAATAAAAATAGTTTTTATTTTAATATTCTGTTAGTAAATTAGTTTATATTTGGCGATTTGATTTTGTTCTCTATGAATTTATGTGAAATATTTATTCCTTAGTCTTGACTGGAAATTTAATCATATCTGCTAGTACTTTGTTCGTAAATTTGTTCATGTAGTGGTTATGGCTGTTGTTCTTTTTTTCTTCATTCACTTTTCTACTTCAAAACTTTAACTTTCACTAGTAAGTCATCAGTATTGGTACTTGTTTATACAAATAATCATTCGTTCTTTTTAAATAATAACAATAATAATTCTTCTTATTTATCCTCATGTAAGTTTCTAATTCCTTAGTGTTACTGTTGGGGTTTTTCATTCATTAGAGAGACATAATTCTATATTTATTTTCTTTTTATCATACCTTTTGGAAAGCCTTTTCAGCTTGGACAGTTAATTCAGTGGACATTTCGTAACCAGTTTGCTTAAATTTCTTTTAAATGAAAGTTACTATACAATATGTTACTATATGTTTTTATATACTATGTTTCTATACAAAAATTGATGTAGATAATGTGTTGATGGCCTTCGCTAGTAACGAACGTATCTTCAACTGCAATAACAATCTTTCCCTTCCCCCCAGTAATGGCTAGTAAGATGGTTGATAGAAATGATCATAATTGAGTAAACTTAGTGTATACTAACCCATCTGTGAAATTTCCAGGCTCTAACTGTTCCGACCTGGCTAGGAAGGATGTTTGCCAACAGGGCGATGAAACCTCTCTCTGGATCTTTGTAGAGGACTAGCCGGCCTGTCCGGGGATACCCTCCCAAATTTTCTCCATTCCTTTGGATCCGGGAAGCTTGGACTGGCCTGTTCATTACTTCCCAGATTATTAGGCAGAGATTCTTGACTCTGGGAACGATTTTTCAATTTCCGTGTATTCTGAAAAAACGAATATTATAAAATTTTTTAAAAAAAAAAATATTTTTTTAATTCAGAAAAGGTGTAAGGATGTAATAAAGTCCAACCTGAATTGGCTTAGGATAATAGCATTCCATTTATAGAAAAAAAATGGTATGATCCATCACAATTGAACAAGAAATATAAGCCAATAAATATATAGTCCATTAACGAGATACATGAATTTTTATAATGGTAATAGCTGATGTATGCTAAATTCACTCTTTCTACAGTCACGATGGATCATAGAATAAAATGCATAAATGTCGTTCCGTATGTTTTTTCTTGGAAATAATTGATCAGACTAATTTCAGTTTAAACGCTGATGTACGTTGTTATAATATTTGGAAAGACAATCAATTTATTTTGCCCAAGATATTGAGATATGTCGAATTCTTCATCCGTTAACTGTCAAATATGTGTAAACTCATCTAGATAAAATAACATTTTTTGTTGTTACTATTGTCAAATTTTGCAAATCAAAAACATATTCTTTTCAACTTGATAAATCCAGCACTGATAGGTTGTATTATTACTTATCCATCTACAATTGATTGTACTTTAATGTAGTATGTATGGTAGTCAAACAAAAATTATATGGTCTCAGAATTTTGTCTATCAATTTTGTTTTGTTTTTGGTATATGCATGTTAGATAGCCGCACGAATGACTGACGTAATACAGTCGTCCAAAAAGGGGATATTTAAAACGACACAACAAAGGATATAAGACAAGAAATATTAAAGATTGCAAAATTTAAAAACAGAGAGAATTATTTTTAACAAAAAACTAATGGAACAAGAAATACAAAAAAATAACATTGAATTCTTAGCTACGATGTCACCTGGTAACTCAAAGAATTGTGTGATCAAGAAAAAATCCAAGAGAGCTATTATAAAGACATGGTTTCATGGTCCCGAAAAACAGTTTATTCATGATAAAAGTTTATTATGTCTTGAAAACAATTTAGACTCTGCCTCCCAAACAGCTTCATGTTCTGTGCGTTCTAAAGGACAATCCCCACCACAAATATATGATTTAAAGGATTCAGCTAAAACTTTTCCAGATATACAAGAAAATGAAGAACCAGTAAAGAAAGATGTTAATCCATCTGATAATGTGAAGGAGAATGTTGAGAAAGAAGACAACTTGGAAGATGATGATTTTGATGAAGAAATTGAGAGGAAGAAATCACGGGGCTTGTCTAGAAAGAGATTAGGGGAACTTAGAGAAACTTTTAAAATTAATTTAGAAAGAATAACACACAGTCACGGAAAATTCTCACTTCGAATGAATATGCCAGATGACGAATCAGATTTTGGAGATAGTACTAATGTTACTATCAAAACTACGGAATCTGAAGCCAAAGGTACATTATCATGCTACCAGAGCTTTAGAACAAATCCAAAAGATTTATCTATCTTGTATGATTATGCAATGAACACTAGTTTAGGGGAGTTACAAAAAACAAGTAATGATTCAAAAAAGTCAACTTTTCAAGGTTCATTATTTAGGAAACTAGTATATCAAGACCTTTCTAATGAAGATTTTTTAGAAAAGTTTAGAAATTCTTCAAATACAGTTCCAATTGAAAAACTCGACCTGTTTAAGAATGATAGCACTTCAAGTCTGTATAGTTCTATCTATGATTTTGGTGATTATTCTGATGAGTCAGATGATGATGATAATTATTCAGAAAGAAATGCTATGATACAAGCAATCTCACCTGCGGCTGTGAATATATCTACCTTATTGGAAAATCCCGAAAATACAAAAAGAAGCACTAAACGTTTGCTAAGTATTGATAGGGCAGAGGGAACTAAGAGACAAAGATTTGACACAAATAAAGAGCTATTTATTGATAGTTTATTCAAGCAAAAAAATGCTAATACAGAATTCTTATCTGCCATCGGGAATACTTCACATCCAATCCCAAGTTTGGAAAATGCTGATGTGGAGTCATCAAATAATACTAATAACTCTACTGAAATAGATCATTTTCTTATCCAACCTAAGAATATAAATCCAGCCAGTGATGAGGAATATTCAAGTGTACCATCTTTAGTACCGGAAGAGAAATCCACATCTACTTCAAGAATAACATCTGACTCAAGCCAATTGTATACAATCCCAACTTTTCGAAACGATACTAAGAGTTTAAATATTGCCAATATTGTTTCAAATTTGAGAAATGGTTCAATTGATACAACCAGGTTGAAGTGTCGTAATGCAGGTGATGGTATGAATACTGTGTCATATAGGGATGAGCACTTCTATGATAGTTTGCCAGATAAATATTTTTGTGATGAATCTATTGATGAATCTATAGATGAAAATGAAAATTTAACAAACGATGAGGTTGAAGATCGTGAAACAACCTTTGCTCTCAGTCATCCTTATGATACGGTTAGATCATTCCATACAGGACTTGAGGACTTAAGTGTAATTAATAATGAAGGAACTAGTGTTAGATTTAATGATCACTCCAAATTATTTGTTTATACACCAAAAAGAAAAAACTTGGTGCATTCAAGAAATGAACATCAACTACTAGACTCTGAAAAAAATCAAAGTTTAAAATCAATATTAAAAACAAAAGATCATATTAGTACCGAAATTGAAAATGCAAGGGCAATTTGTTGTGATTCGGTTAACGTGAAATCATTTATACAGTCACTCAATGACTATGAAGAGAAAAGGTTAACTGATGACAAGAATAATGCAATTTCAAGAGAAAATCAAATAAGTCGATATTACTCTAAAGAAACCTCCTCAAACCGTTCAGTTATTGTTAGCGTTCAAAGCTGTGGTAGTGACAGTTAAGTGAGCTAAACATATTATAATTATATATAGATATAAAATAAAAAAAATAAGATATAAAAGATGGTTGGTTATTTTGCTGCTTAGTTCTTCTTTCCATTAATATAAATATTCTTCTTAATACAATTGTGTCATTTAGATCTGGGGTGTATGGGTGTGATGGTGCCGAAATTGCAAAAAAAGAAACTCCTCATAGGGGGCTCGAACCCCTGACATTTCGGTTATCCTTGCTTAAGTAGTAATTACTTAAAAGCCGAACGCTCTACCAACTGAGCTAACAAGGATGAGTTTCTTGAAGGGTGTATTTTTGAAACCGGTTTTGGAGTAATCGTGTATTTTACAAAAAAATATTTAATTATTTTTCTTTTACCTATATACCTTTTAGGTTTTAAGATACCAAAATAAAAAGGTTATAAATGGAAAGGTCGAGATCTACTGTATACTTTTTAATTTAAGTAAGAACAATCAAGGAAGTCCTAAGTGTATTATTTAAGAAAGCATACTTTTATTATCCCTACATTTATATGGGTATTATGAATAGTAATTGTGAATTGACGGTATCATATTTTACTCCTAACGTTAGCCTAAAACTTTAATATTATTATATTGGCATTTCATCTTATCATTAATAGTAAATGAGGTAAATTTGGTCAGAGCTAAATTTAGAATTTTGTTAATATTTTAAATTAACAGCACAATGAAAAAGTATTCAACCTGATTTTTTATTGAATGGTTATCAATAAATAACATAACACAGTACGGCTAATAGCTTTAATTAAATATTTCTATGTATTCAGCAACTTGACTCCTCAATATAATTATGATGCGAAGTTCCGACAATGCACCGACGGCTATATAGAACTTTACAACGTATGTTACTTGCAGATATGTTATTTCTTTGCCTATAATCCTGTTGGAAATAATGCTGATGCATGGTTTTACGGTTATATTAGAAGATTGTGAAGTAACAATCATTCCCAAGTTTAATACTTCTGACAAGCCCTATTGATATGTTAGCGAAGCAACATTTTTGCTGTCAATAACAAATACAAGGGTAAAACAAGTTTATGATGGAAAAAAAATATTATTTCTGTGTCAAAATAAGCAATACACATTACATAATTGTATATAATTTTGTAAATTTTTGTTGAAAGCAACAGTCTTAGTTATCGTGCTAATTAATTAATAATCTTATATTGGTTGGTTAAGATGTTGGATTTTGGAATTATTAGAGGAATCCATTTCTTTAATATGGTACAAAATTTAATTTATTAGAAATCAACGTATAGTCGTCTGATTTCTTTAGTATACAAATTATAAATAATATACAAAATAATCAGGGAAATCAAATATTCCAATGCATGAAATATTGTTCCCTTTATATACCTTTGGATTGGGTAACATTTCGTGATTATAAATCTCCAATACTAGCATTGTAGAAATTATGCATGGTTTCTAAATGCGTCTTATTATTATCTTTTCTCACTTTGGATTGTTAAATATTGAACATTATCAAATCTGATAATCTTTATTATTCTTTTATTCTTATATTTTATATTCTTGACGTCATTCTTCTATCATGTAAATTCCGACATAAGATGGCTAAATAAATAATAATAAATATTTAGTCTTACGGCCATGTTTTCTTCAAGATATCTACAGTCATTGTAGTATACTCCATGTTAGAAGTATGCTTTGAAATGTCACCACGATATACACCTGTGCTTCAAATTAGTGCTTAACATTCCAATTGAATTGGAACTTCAGCTCAGGCCTTGTAACGAAATTTCATGGGTTTTTTACTCTACGACATTGTCACACTGATGTTTCGTGTCAACAATTTTGCAGGAACCACTTGAAAGTCACAGAGATCGATGTGTCGAATCGATCGAATTCAACAGGATCCAGAATGTCGATAATAATAAAAAGTAGATGTACATGACACCGGTTGATTATCTTCCCACATTTTGCAAAGCCTTTTTACTATTTGGTCCTGGGAATTAGTTCTTCTTCTAGATTGTTTTGCTCAACAATTCATTGATTACTCGATTTCCGTACTCGTCTCGGTTCGGCTCGAAACGAGATTAAGCGAGCCTTAATAAAACTCAAGTGATGGAGAAGTCCCTGAGCCTGCTGGATAATGAATAAAAAAGGGTAAACATCTATAAAAGAGATCGAGTTACAAAAGTAAAACTGGTTTGAGGATATCCTTTTGTTTACTGTGAGCTATCCATTAAAACATAAGTATTCTTCGGTGAAAGGTTAAGTTATAACTGTGCCAAGTCCAACTAATTTAGGCGGAAACATTATGCGAAATAAAGTCGTTTACCTTTTAAGGAAGGTTACAATCCCCATTATCTCACTCACAATTTTTCTGAATGATATCCTGGTGATCTTAGTGATCCAGTATTCATCTCTCCATTTTATTTCTGTTAACAGGGAAACTTTACAAAGAATATTAGATATGACTAAACGCTCCTTTCTAGATATTTTGGTAACAATCTTAGAGATAATTGCCCCATCGCATGTAAGAATTACTACAGAAAATGATAGTGTCCCACGTAATACATTCCGTGTGAATCCAAAGACAAACGTTATTGAATCTAGTCTAGATCCATGTACGATAAGCATATGTAACCACCAAATTTATACAGATTGGATATTCCTGTGGTGGATTGCGTACACTGCTAAACTAGGGGGTAGAGTTCATATAATGTTAAAAAAATCATTAGAGTCAGTTCCATTGTTAGGTTATGGTATGAAGAATTTCAAGTTTATATTTATGAATAGAAAATGGATCCACGATCGTGCCACTTTGAGTAGCCGTTTGGGTGAGCTTGATGCAGACGCTAGACACCAAGGGCCATTGTCTGGTAAAGAACCAGCCTCTATTGATGAGGATGGTTGTAACCAGTGGCCAATTACGACTGAATCTTTAAATAGTACATCTTGGCCTTATAATCTAATTTTATTTCCGGAAGGTACCAATTTCACTGATAACACAAAAGGTAAAAGTAAGGCATACGGTGCAAAGGTTGGTAAAGCCACCTTTGATCATGTATTACTACCACATACCACAGGTTTGAGACATTGCATTAAAAGTTTACAACCTAGCTTAAATGTGGTTTATGATATTACAATTGGTTATTCAGGAGTGCGTTCAGGTGAATATGCAGAAAGTCTGTACGGGTTGAAAAGTATTTTCCTGGAAAGTAAGTATCCCAAACTCGTTGATATACATATTAGAGGTTTTAAAGTAGAAGAAATTCCAGTTGATGATGAGGAAGCATTTAATGAATGGCTGTACAATGTATGGAGGGAAAAAGACGAATTATTAGATAGGTACTATAAGATTGGAACATTCAATCATGACAAGGATTTGCAACACACAATAATTGGTGATTTTAAGATCCACCGTACTGAGGCATGTCTTGCTTTGCTATGTCCAATTGTTACAACTATTTTATTTTTGAAGTATGTTATCTCCTTCTTTCTAGGATAAACTTATATGGATAATGAACAAACCATTTATATTTGGCTAAACCGTCCCTCATCATTATGACCTCTCATGCAGTCATCAAAATAAATAAATAAAAATATCAAATAAAAGTGTGTGCATGCAGTGCTAATTAATTTAAACATATACATTTATATATATATCATTATTTTGATTTTGAATGAATAAAAAAAAAACTTAAAATGTTCTCAGGCTTATAACTTGACAACTTGGTTATTAATATCTGCCCAATCACTATCAGTAAGTAGTGTATATTCTTTGTAATTTTTTAACCAGTATATTTGGTCTTGACCGTCAACACCTGATGGTAATTTTTGGTCTCTATAAAGTTTTTTTGGAATCTTGTGGTTGTCTGTCATTTTAATCTCATTGACAAATTTCACAAACAATGGCATAGCGTATTTTGGTAAAGATTTGTTGAGGTGGTATAACATACTGTTGAGTAAGTTGAGAATTTCATGTTCTTGAATGTTTTCGATTTTGTCATTAAGTTTGATAATAGCGAATCCTGCACGACCTTCATAACCAGGAACTTTAATACCTACCACCACTACTTGCGTGATCATAGATTCGTTACTTGTGCTCACTTGATCTTCTACTTCAGTAGTTGACACATTTTCAGATTTCCATCTGAAAGTATCTCCCATTCTATCTAAGAAATACCACATACCAAATTCATCTGCTTTCAGTAAATCACCACATCTATACCATGCGTCACCGTTTCTAAAGACATTTCTAACAACTTTAGATTTAGTTTCACGTTCATTACCCAAATAACCTTGGAAAGAAGTCTCTGGTTTTCTTGGGAAAAAAATTCTCATCATCATTTCACCTGGTTCATTGATTCCTGGCTCCTCACAATAACCCTTTTTATTTCTATAGACAACAGAATCATCCTCAGGATCCATTTTGACTAGTACTTGTTGGAAGGAAAGAAACCATTGAATCACAGTACCATAGTTTCTGCATGCACCTATACCAAAAGTACCACATTGATAATTTGTAGTTGCAAATGGTGCCTCTGTGGCAGCATAAAATTCTCCAATGACTTCAATATTAAATCTGAGTCTAAATTGTTGCCATATATCTGGTCTTAATCCATTACCGAATGCAACTTTAGCATTGTGCAATTTTTCATATTCGGAGACAGGTGTGTGTAACAGGTAACGACAAATCTCACCCACATATTGAACGTGTGTTGCTTCTGTGATATAAGCTTGTTTCCAAAAATTACTTGCAGAAAATTTTGGACTAATGGCAATACAACCACCTTGAGACAGCACAGCACAGACACCTAACAATGCAGCTGTGGAATGAAACAATGGCATTGCTGTAAACACTATACTATCAGTATTCATATGGAAAACATATCCGAACAGTTGTGTCCCAACAGCACATTTTCTCCACGACATGATTGCTGATTTTGGTAAACCTGTAGTCCCCGAAGTATAAATCAACATTGAAGGTTCATAATCTTTTGCGGTAATTGGAGATCTAATATCTTCTGTCTGTAAAAAGACTGGCGACATGGGATCATTGATGACTTCTAAAAGATAATCTTCGTCTAGATAGTTCAATCTAACGTTAGGCAAAGAATTTTTTATCAATTCCTCTGAATTCAGGACTGGCGTAGAAGCATCTGGATCTATAAACACTTGGGAAATATTAGAGATCCTTAATGAATGAACTAATGGTTCGCCGACACTATTACAATTCAAAAATGCAGGTACTGCACCGATATTCCATGCAGAGTACCATAGAAATAAAAACAAAGGTTTATTCGTGCAATCAATTGCAATATAATCACCAGGTGATACATTATAAGTGTGGCGCATAATATAGGACATTCTTAATACAATTTCATATGTCTGTTTATAAGTATATGATTCTAATTCGAATTCACCACGTTTACCCTTCACTGGACGTGTATAACGAATGGATAAACCATCTGGGTTATTTTCTACTTGTTTGGTAAAGATATACCACGTTTGGAACTTATGTCTTTTAACTGACCATGCATAAAGAAACACAGATTTTAAAAAATATGGGATAATATAGAAATCCTCTTTGATTCTGTGACGTTCATCTAGTTTCTGGAAGAAATCACCTGTGAGCCAAACAGTGAGGTAAACAATTGGAGTAATGATTATTTTGATCAGCCTAAACAGCAATGTGATAATCCTTGCCAGGACAAATACAAGGACATTCAATAGCCACATACCAATTTTGGATAGCGATATTTGGTAGTATTCAGTTTCACCTTTTGGTTCTAAACGACAGTAAGGATTAATTTATAATTATATACATATATATATATACGTACCAAGACCTTTATATTTAAAAATTCAACAGCTGTTTACATATTTCCCTCAAAAATAACTCCTGTAAAACTGTTGATTGTCTATTTAAATCTTTTCACAATGCATAAGAGTCAAAACGCGGATATAGGCAAACACGCGCCGCCAAAAAAGTTTTCAGTATTGTTGAAAAGTGTCAGTAAATGTAAACGTATCTTTTTATTTATTTTAATTTAATATTTCTTATATAAAGCTGTAAAGTTTTGTGGAGGATTCTGTTATGTGGAGTTTGAATATAGATTGTGGGTTTTAGGCCTTGGTGCCATATGATGATGAGTCCGAATAATAATAGTTATGGTATGATGGTTGACTGTTTTTGCTATTATTGCTGTTGTTGGTATTGTAGTCTGGTACCAAAGTATCATCCTCTCCATTACGTAATTCCTTCAGTTTCAATCCATAAAGGATCAAACAGATGGTCATTAAGAATGCAAACCCAAACCACATCATTGAGGCTGCTTTACGACCTGTATAAACACTAACCATGCCCATACTTGCAGCAGGAACTAATTTATGAGCTGCATGGATACCAATATGAGTCCAAATGGCACTCATCCCAGAGATTAAAACTAAAGTTGGGCTTAACAATAATAGAAACAATGATAGATAATTTCTACCTGGTAGACCTGGGATAATGACATATATTAGAGATAAAAACATGATTATTGTGAGTACGATCGTCGCCATTAATAAATATGGATGGATGACATTGACTGAGGTAAGTTCACCTAATTGTAGTACATTAAGAGATGCTGAGGAGCTGTTTGAACTGGTAGTTAATAGATCAATAGAGAGGTCACGGTACAGGTTTGTAGTTGTCAGGTTTTTACGAGGATAGCATATTTGAGTCTCTTGAGTTCCTTGTAAATTGTAAGTTGTAGGGACTTTATCTATACAGATTCCCATAAATCCTGCTCTAATTTTTACTTTTTCTAGACCTACAGTGGAGGATGACTCTTTGAAACTTGATTGAATTGAACCATAGAAAGAAGATTTAGAGTTTATTTGATAACGTACTAAAAACGTTGAATCCTGGGAACTATTATAACAACCTATCAGTAAAAATATTGTCAGAAAGATAGTAATAAAGTTTAATAGTAGTGCGATCCCACGAGGAATTCTCTTAGCGATATACCATACAAGCATTTTATTTTGACGTATTAGTAAAAAAATTTAATTTGTTTAGTATTCAATTAGAGGAAACAAGGTATATAATATATAAATTTGCCTGATACAAGATACTGATATTGATTCAAAATGGTGCTCTTATATATAATATTTATAAATTATTTGTTTGTAGTGAGTATAATTGTTTAACTGACATGAAACATTTTTGAAACAAGGAAGCGACATATATAACCATGAAACATATTGCAAACAAAAAATAAAATAAAGTGTTTAGTAAGAAAAGGGATTATACTGGAATATATATTTATGTAACTATAAAAAAAATGGAGATACAGGAGAGAAGGAGGCGAAGGGTGATGAATATAAGAGAGAATGAATGAATCAAAAAAAAATCAATCCAAAGAGGATGCACCTGTAATGATATCGACCAACTCGTTGGTGATGACAGCTTGTCTGGTTCTGTTGTATAAGATAGAGTATCTGTTAATCATATCACCTGCGTTCTTAGAGGCGTTATCCATTGCATTTCTTCTTGCGGAAATTTCAGCAGCATAACCCTGAGCCATTGCAGATAATACTTGAGATGTCAAACTATATTCAAACAAATCAGTTGGTAATTTTCCTTCTGGATCGATTTCAAAGATGTTATAACCTGGGGATGTTTGAATTGTTTCAGAGTTATAGATTGGTTTTGTAGATGGTTCAAATGATAAAGAAGATATTGGATCATTAAAGAAAATAGTAATCTTTGAATAATTTTTAGCATCTAATTCTTGTAAAATTTTTGCAGTAATCAAAGAACTTTCGTAAAATGTTGGAGCATCTTTACCAATACCATTGAATGCTAATTTAATGTTGTCAGGATGAGATCTTAATAATTGCATTTTAATCTTATCACCAATGGCAACAACATCAGTTTCTGGATAAGATTCTAGATTACGTTTTACAGCTTTAGCTAATTGAGAATGAATTGACCCACAAAGCCCCTTATCAGATGTAATAGCAATTGATAAATGTCTTGGATTTTGTTCAGGTTCTGGAACATCTTTAGTCTTTGCAACATCATAAAAAGTTGCATCTGCAACATCAATCATCTTAGCGGCAGCTTTAGCCTTTTGAGCCTTTGATAATCTTGTTGAAGCCACAATTTTCATAGTCTTCGTAATTTTTTCAATATTTTTAATAGATTTTAGACGTAATTCGACTTCTTTCAAAGTAGCATATCCTCTAGCTTGTGAGACAGCACAACGTGCAGATTGTGACAGTACCGATCTAGCTAGCATAGTTTATGAAATGTATGGGATATATGTAGATGTATCTAGATCTAGATTCGATATTAGACTCTTGATAGTAATCGGTTTCTATATATTTAATGAAACTTCAATTTCTATGTATCTAAAATATCTGGCTATCCTTATTATTATATATTTCTAAAAATTATTTTTTTTTACAAATTATGTATGTTAAGTGAGAAAAAAGTGTATAGAGCGGTGCGCGTGAATTCACAGCTAAACTATGTCGAGGGATGGAAAAGAGGTAATGAATACTGGCATCTGATTGGCCAAAATTACAATATATATATATATAACAAAATAGTATTAACGATAATTTAGATATAAGAGGACAGATATCAAGAGATGGAAACCGGATTGGATCCTGAGTATGTATCGGGAAAACACAATAGGGCGACAGTCCATAAGTTTAATTGAAAAAGTGGAGAGTCACAGAACTTAAGTGCCCGATGGTAATATGGATTGATCTCCCAGTGCTTATGAGACAGAATATATGTTTGTATATATCACGTATTCATAGATACTTGCATAACTGATACAATATAAAACTGTATCTGCCCTTAGTCGAACACGCTGCCTCTGAGACTGGTGAAGTTGTATATTGGAGATCTTTATATCTGACAAGAAAGCGAATTGAACAAGAAGAAGTGAAGACTACACTCAAATATTTAAAAGAAAAAACCGTTTCTTTATCAAAACAAAAACAATTGCGATTTTACAATTGATGGAAAATACGGTGTCGTGTGTAGTGACTGTTCGGGTAACGAGTAGCTATCAGTTAATATGTATTTTGATATGTATATATGGTATATCAGTCAGTTGGTATTGTTGTCTACATGTCAAGCATTTATCCCCGTAACAACAGTTCATAGACCTGTGGACACCTTTGATGATCTGAATCATCATTTCCTTATATTTAATATCAAATCAAATCAATATCTTGAAACAATTTTTGTAATGTTAACGAACGCGTAGAGAGGTGCAGAGAACGAAAATTTTCTTTACTTTTATAGTAACTACTACTACTATATAATGATGATGATATGTGATATTTACGTGATTTTATTTTGATCTATTACTAGAAAGATAGAGACCTGTAAACGAAAAATTAAGAAAGAAAATAAAGATATTTACAACCGACGTGTGTAATAAATATGACATTAGGAGTTCTTTTGAATATTATACTATTGTGTATATATATTAAATAGGGTATTAGAGAGTATTATGTGGAAAGATATTCATGGAAAAAGTAGAAGTAAAAGAGTTAATTGAATGAGAGAGAGTTAGACATGGAATGACAGTCCTATAGGTCGTTACGTTTAAACCTGGGCACTGTTTTTCTGAGTGGTTTTTCACTCTTTCCTTCATTCTTTTTCATCTATTTTTTTTTTCTTTTACATAAGATGCAATCTATTTACTCGATATATTAAATTTTTCTTTTTCATTTTAAAAAGTTGTATTTTATATTCATATATTTCATTTTAGTATGATTTTTGTTTCTTTTGTTCTTCTTATTATATTGTTGTAATTATTACACACACATTATCACACCCATACACTTCCAGTTATATTGAAATAGTATATACACATGTATTCTCTATTATTATTATTTTTCGTATAGATACATACTCGTTAATTATAAAGTTTCTATCCAAAGAGTTTATTTTTTTTTGTTATATCAATTTCATCGAAACGACAATGCAATTTTAACATATTTATACATTCAATCAGTCTATCTTAATTGTTTGTTGTATGCATATGATTATAGTTTTAACATTCTTTTTTTTTGCTTCATTAAAGGGGAAAATAAGTTGGAACTTGTCGGTATATCTCCTAAGCCTTACACAAGGAGGGTGCATATTATTGTTTATTATTGTGTGCGTTCTCATTGGCCTCCTTTTTTGTTGTTGAACGGAAAGGGGACATTTAGCCGCTGAGATATGGTTTACCGCGGGCATTTTTCGTGTTTTATTTGATGGTATGACAACTGTAAACGATTACAAATGGAAAGAGATGGCGAGTGTGTACACTATCTATGTGAATAACTCGCTCTGTTCTTCCTTCTATTTGTTTGATAAACAAGGTTAAGATTATATTTGATGATGTTCTCTTTTCAGTGTGGTTGTTCTCTCTCTCAATTTCATATGTATATCTTGATGTCTGTTGTTCTTTAATGGCAAGAGAAGGAGAGGAGTGAGGATCCCGTTGGTATGTTATTTTATTTTGTTAAACTGCAATACAAATTTGAGAGTAACACACATTCACCGGTTGTTTTTATCTTCTTTGTATTTCAAATGAATTTTTGTTTTCATTTGGTTGTTATATGTTGAAACTTATGTTTTGGTATAATTGTTCTTATTCTTGTAGGAATAATATATTAGAAAATTTAATTAAGTTAATACTGTGTCTGGCATCTGCTTATTTACAAGGGATTGTCCAACCTGTATGTTCGCTTATAACGTCAGTCCTCTTTTTTTATTATTTTGTTTTTTACTATTGTTGTTACAATGGCATACTACAATTTTTGGAAATTTTCACTTATATATATATATATATATTCTTTTTTATTGTGATTTGTTTCATGATATTACATTCCTCCCAGTATATATTCCACTTGTAAAGATCTTGATTTGTGTTTTCTGTATTATATAAACTAATAAAAATATTGTTATTATTACTATTTTGAGACCATCGGTCACGTGCAGCAATGACTTCTGTTTTTTCTGGAAAATGTCCATAGAGAAACTCCAAGGGGAGAAGCCAAACAAAATTGGCTATTTAATTACACGCACAACAACAATAACCCCTGATATTGGATTAGTTAATAAAAAGTATTATATAAAGGGATACTAACAATTTCTGAAAATTGCAAAACTTTTGGTTGTTGCTGTTGTTCAAACTAAAAGAGTATTACCATTTTTCATTAAATACAAATGACTGAAAAACCAATTATTTTTGCACCAGAGACTTATCAATATGATAAAGATACTCTCGATGAATCTAAATTATTAAAGGATCCAATTGATCAATTTACTAAATGGTTTGACGAAGCTAAACTAGATCCAAGAGAACCATTACCTGAAGCAATTACTTTTGCATCTGCAGAATTACCATCAGGTAAAGTTAGTACAAGGATTCTTTTATTTAAAGAATTAGACCATAGAGGTTTCACCATTTATTCTAATTGGAAAACTTCAGGAAAGGCTAAAGATATTTCAACAAATCCAAATGCCGCTGTAAATTTCTTTTGGAGAGATATGCAAAGACAAGTTAGAGTTGAGGGTTTTACAGAATTTGTCTCTCGTGAAATGTCAGAAAGATATTTTAATACTAGACCAAGGGGTTCTAAAATTGGTGCTTGGTCTTCTGAACAATCTCATCCTTTAGCTAACAGAGATGAATTACAAAAATTAGTTGATGACAATACAAAAAGATTCGATGGTGTCCCCGATGACAAAATTCCTTGTCCTGACTATTGGGGTGGTCTAAGAGTCGTTCCTTTGCAAATTGAATTTTGGCAAGGTAGACCAAGTAGATTGCATGATAGGTTTCTTTACTCAAGAAATAATGAAAATGAACCTTGGACGTTAACTAGATTAGCTCCATAATGTAAATAAATATTTTATCTTATTACACTGTATATAGGATACGTTTAACTCCCTCTTTTTTTCTGTTTAAAACATATAAATATCTATGTATATATATAGATATAGATATATCTTGTTCCATTTCCCTCCCCCCAGTTTTGTACTCTCGTTTCTTTTTCCTTCGTCCTTATTTTTTTTCTTTCTTTTTTTCAAGCGATGCCTCGAAATTTTTCAAATTCTGTTTTTTGTTAAATTTTTCGCTTTCTGCTCCCCCCCTTCAATTATTTAAGAAACTTGGTATTGATATATATTTGGAAACTCATCTTCTTACTTCTTGCTTTAACGTTAAGTTTTATTCCTATTTTATTGTCATCACCATTCACATACAGAAATCTAAGAGATCAAATCCGTGTCTGTTTTTTTTAAAAAAAAATATGAGTAAGACTACTAAAGAACAATCTGCTACAGAAAAGGACAAATTGTCCCAATCAGAACAACATTATTTCACTTCCTATGATCATTTTGGGATCCATGAAGAAATGCTGCAAGATACTGTTCGTACATTATCTTATAGAAATGCTATTGTACAAAATAAAGATATGTTCAAGGATAAAATTGTTTTAGATGTTGGTTGTGGTACTGGTATCTTATCCATGTTTGCCGCTAAAAACGGTGCTAAACATGTCATTGGTGTCGATATGTCAAGTATTATCGAAATGGCACAAAAAATCGTTGATATTAATGGGTTTTCTGATAAAATTACACTATTACGTGGTAAATTAGAAGATATTGTTTTACCTTACCAAAAAGTTGATATTATTGTATCAGAATGGATGGGTTACTTCTTATTATACGAATCCATGTTAGACACTGTGCTTTATGCTCGTGATCGTTATTTAGCACCAGGTGGTCTTATCTTCCCAGATAAATGTTCTATTCATTTGGCTGGGTTAGAAGATTCTGAATATAAACATCAAAAATTAGATTATTGGCAAGATGTTTATGGATTCGACTATACTCCATTTATCCCACTTGTCATGAAGGAACCAATTGTTGATACTGTAGAGAGTAGCTTAATTAATACTACAAGAACTAAGATTATTGATTTCGATTTAAATACCGTCACTTTAGAAGATTTAAAATTTAATGTTCCATTCAAGTTACAAGCAAAGAGACAAGATACTATCAATGGTCTTATCGCTTGGTTTGATAATGTTTTCCCAGCTCCAAAGGGTCAAAAACCAATAGAATTCTCTACAGGACCTTATGCAGCTTATACTCATTGGAAACAAACCGTTTTCTATTTAGAAGATGATTTAGAATGTGAAAAGGGTGATATCTTAGAAGGTACTTTATTCTGTGCTCCAAATGGTAAAAACAATAGAGACCTTGATGTTAAGATCAAATATGATTTCAAAGCTGGAGGTGTTGATGGTAAAGAAAGATCGGTTAAGAATGAAAATACTTATTTGATGCATTGAATATGTGTTTAACTCATTTTCACCAACAGTTTTCCTTTCCCACTTTCATTATCCCCACTTACCAATATTCCAAAGAATCATGGACTCCTTATTGTATATTACTATTATTATGAACCTGATTTTTTTTTTATATATATAGATATAAAACGTATACGTGTATTTAGATGCATACCTAATGTATTATTATAGTTAAGAATAGATATATTGAATAATTCAAAGATTTATGGGAGCTCTAAGTAATTGTTTGTTTTTCACAGAAGAAGTTACGAAATTTAGGGATATATCTTTCTTACGATAATTTTGTTTTATGTTAAAACGTGTTTTGGTCTTTTTCTTAATTTTGATATTTTCAGGTATGTTAATAAAGTGAATGACCTTGTGTGATACAACAAAATCAACAAAACATAATTAGTTGTTGGTATCTTGGTGAAGGAACAGAGATTGGTTCGATTGAAATTTTGAGAATGGCCAAAAAAAAATTCAAAAAATGCTTTCACTCGGAGTTGAACCGAGGATCTCCACATTACTAGTGTGGCGCCTTACCAACTTGGCCATAAAAGCTACTTATTTGTACTTTGTTGTTTAAAAATGTTGTATAAACACAGCTTTATTTTTCTATTTTGTTAGTAATATGGCTATTTTCCTATTTATTCCTTGTCAATAATCTTTCACTGGTGGGTTAATTAATTCATGACATGAAAGGTATTTATAATAGATATATTTGACTATGTAACTACTGCGTAAAATGCTTGGTTTCCCGATATTTGGCACATTAAAATATAAAATTAACAAATAAATAGTGAGAAACAGATAATTTTTCTTTAGAAATAAGTGCAATTTGATATATTTTTGGGTTTCTGTTGCACTGCTTATGATATTTGCAATAAGATAAAGTTAATATTAATGTGTTAAATGTGATCTAACTAGCCTATGGTATTTTACGAGTCCCTGCTAGGTACCGGTATACCTGGAAATAATGATAACTTCTTATTAACGTTGGACAATAACTGTATGACAAATACTTTTGGTGTTTATACAGAAGTTCTTTATTATTCTAGAGAAACCCAAAAGAGGGTTTTTGCTCTATCTTAATCTACTTTCTATTAAAAAATATATCCTTGCCACTTCTATCGTATTTCCAATATATCTGTTTAAATATGCCACAATCGAAATTATTTTACTAGTCTGTTTCAGAGTTTAGTCACAATTAACATTTAACCACTACTATATACACCCTTTATGGCGTTTTGTTACTAAATGTCACAATATGTTGCATGAACGATCAAATTAGAATTATCAAAATTTTAATTCTATATGCTTATACATAAATAACTATGTATCTATGTAAGTAATATTTCATTGAAAATAATGTTCAAAGTTGACCGTTTTTAACAAAATTTGTTATTTTCGTAAAATCTTTAACGCCATCGGTCTCTACACCACCACTGACATCAACACCAATGACACCATGTAACGTGATTGCATCATGAACATTATCGGGTGTTAATCCACCAGCCAATATATATTGAACACTTTCTCCATCTTTTATTGGAATCTCCTTGGACCAATTTGATATTGATTTCCAATCAAGAATTTCTCCTGTACCACCAGCTTCTGAATCAAATAAAGGTAAACAAGTTTTTTTTAAATTTTTATCATTTCTTTGACAAATTTTAATAACTTCATCACAATCTCTTGGAAATATGACTCTTTTTATTACTGGTTTATTAATGAAATTTTGATATTCTTCCCAGTCTTCATCTCCATGTAATTGTACAATATCGATATTGTAATCTGTAGCTAATTTAAGGACATCTTCCTTTGATTGATTTCTAAATACACCAACAAGACAACGATCATTATATTGAGGAGTTGAATGAACTAAATTAGAGATATCTTTCGCTATATTAGATTGAATAGTTCTCTTTCTGTTAGGAACACATATTACACCAATTAAATTCGCACCTGAATCTAAAGCACATTTAGCAGCATCAACTGATTGAATTCCACAAATTTTAACAATAGATTTATTAGGTACTCTTGACACTACTGAGTTAAACCTTTCTAAGTTCATTATTAATATGAAACAGTGTATGTCTTTATGATATTACTTCTTTTACTTGAAAGAGTTTTATATATGTATAAGGTTCTCTTTCTTACGTAATAGCTTCTTATATTATTATAATTTTTTTTCCGCTCTCTCTCTCTCTCTCTTTCTTTTTTACTTTTTAAAAAGAGGATACTTAAAAGGAAAAGCGATTAAGCGTTTTCAAATTTGGGAAATAGTATGAGACAAAGATTAATGCTCAATGTCTAGTACATAGAAATTTATATAAATTTTGTTTGAATGATTAATTATTTTTTAATTTTTTTTGAATGTAACTTTATTATATTTATGTACCCGAAAATTATTTAATACAAAACCCCTCCAAAAGATATTGTTATTTTTGCATTACAATATTAAAGAAGCAAACATATTTTTTTAAACAATTCATTACTTGTTAAAAAAAACTGTTTCTTCTTTAGAGTTGTAAGTAAATTCTAATGGAATTGATAGAAGAGAGAGAAAAAAAGAGAAATAGTAATAGTTTCTATATAGAAAGGAAAGAGGAAACAAAAACGTTATGTTTATGATCTTTCACCTCTTAGTCTTCTAGCTAGCTTAATATCCTTCTTTTGAATAGTAACTCTCTTAGCGTGGATAGCAGCCAAGTTAGTATCTTCAAATAGAGAGACTAAGTAAGCTTCAACGGATTCTTGTAGAGCACCGATAGCAGAAGATTGGAATCTTAGATCAGTCTTGAAATCTTGAGCGATTTCTCTGACTAATCTTTGGAAAGGTAGCTTTCTAATCAAAAGTTCAGTAGATTTTTGGAATCTTCTGATTTCTCTTAGAGCAACGGTACCTGGCTTATATCTGTGAGGCTTCTTAACACCACCGGTAGATGGAGCAGACTTTCTAGCAGCCTTGGAAGCTAATTGTTTTCTTGGTGCTTTACCACCAGTGGATTTTCTTGCTGTTTGTTTGGTTCTAGCCATTTTAGTTGGTTAATTCTGGTTTATTGTGAAGTAAATATAAAAGAGAGAAGAAAATATAATATATAAACTAAAGATAAAAAGAACAAGAATAGAAGTAAGACTATATTTAAAAAAAAAAATAGAGGAAAGAAATGGAAAGGAAATAGATAAAGTAAAAGGAAATAACGATCCTTTTATATTATATAAATTCTTATTTATTTATTTATTTTTATTGCTTTCCAAATTCTTCTAAAAAGGACCCACAAATTCTCTCTCTTTCTCAACAAAACAATACCGACCTCATTACTTCTTCTCCTTTCTTCTGTGCGATAAGAATAAGAGAGGAAAAAAATGTAGCACACCGTCCAATCATAGTTGTCCTCCCTTTCCCCCCGTACCACGATCTACTTACCACAAATTTTCACATAGCTAACAAATTTGTTTTTCTTCCATAAAGAACGAAGAATAATAGTACAAAATTGATTAAAACATATATCGTTTTAAAAAATGTTATTAATGGGGCGAAAAAATGGGAATGATTTAATTATGAAGATTGATGAAAATATCAGCACGGGTTCTTCGTCCTAAAAAAAACAATTTTTCTCTCTTCCTGTTCCCTCCCCGCGCGCGCCCCATGCGCTTTTAACCGTTTTCGGACGTATCTCTCTTTGGGATTTAAAGGGTTTTATTTCTTAGTCGCCTTCGTCTGGCGGCGGTGGTGGGTTTGTTCTGATAATTTCACAGTGCAGAGTTCAAATGACAGTACTAAGCGTTCTCAAATTTTCACTTTCAACTAATGTCATATTAAAATGATCATTTGAGCGTACTTTTCACTATTCTTATTATTATTATTATTAGTTTTGTTTATTTTTTACATGCTGGAAAGGAGAAAACAAGGAGAGAAAGAGTGTGTGTTTGTGTTTTGTTTATTGGAAAAGAGTTATGTTCCTTTTCTAATTCCACTAAATTAATAGTACAGACACACATACAATAAATGATGATAATATAGTATTGTTAACAGTGGTAGTTCCTATTGAATCCTCTTTCTTTGGAACCACAGATGTTTATTAACTTATTCACAATAATTTTAATTTTTTTTGATTTCTTCTTCTTTTAAAATTAATATATAAAGGACCTTGTTATTATTTATATTTATCTTTATTAATCTTTTTTTGTTTCTTTCAATGCTATTATCTTATTATAAATTTTAGTCTTTTCTTGTGTTTTTCTTGTTTTTATTTTTATTTCTATTATTCTTTTCTATTTTTAATATTTTTATATATATTAATTAAATCAACAAATCAATAAATAAATAATTAAACAATGTCCGGTAGAGGTAAAGGTGGTAAAGGTCTAGGTAAAGGTGGTGCTAAGCGTCACAGAAAGATCCTTAGAGATAACATTCAAGGTATCACAAAGCCAGCTATTAGAAGATTAGCAAGAAGAGGTGGTGTTAAGCGTATCTCTGGTTTAATCTACGAAGAAGTTAGAGCTGTCCTAAAACAATTCTTAGAATCTGTTATTAGAGATGCTGTTACTTACACTGAACATGCTAAGAGAAAGACTGTTACTTCTCTAGATGTTGTCTACGCTCTAAAGAGACAAGGTAGAACTTTATACGGTTTCGGTGGTTAAAAGAAACAAATAATTTATTATTTAAATTATTTTTATTCTTTTTTTCTTTCAAAATATCAATTTTGTATTATATTTCATTTATTCTCTCTCCTATCATTGATCTTTAAACAAAAAAGAAAGAGTTATTTAGTTATTGGAGTTGAGAATATGGGTAACAATTAATTTTTTTTTCTAAACACACACTATATATCTATATATATTAACATAGATAAAAAATCTCTTTCAATGGGTAATAAACAAATATCATTAACAAAAAAAAAATTATTATTTTTATATATTGTATATATTTTTATAGTTTTGGTAGATATCGCAACATTTACAAGTAACCTCTTCTCGGTAAACAAAAAAACAATAGTGATAATCTTAAAAAAAAAAAATTGGAACTACATAGACTAATTTCTTAATAGAATGATAAGTTTATTAAACAATAAAAGATTACGTATATTGAATTCTTAATTCTTTATAAAGCAATAATGAATATTGTTAGAATTCCTCATTTATATCTTGTTGAGCATTGATTATATTTTTATTTTTATTCATTTTTTATTATACAGATATTCTACAGATAATTCTTCTTAATATATTTCGGAAAGAATTATTTAATATACAGATTATGTATTTCAAACCTCTGTCTTTATATATTACGAATTTGGTGGCGTAGTTGTTAACCTTCACATTCATGAACTTCTTATTCTAGTATAGTCGTATAGGCCTATTCAATTATAATAATTGCCCATAGTATTCTATGTGTCATTTAATTAATGTTCCTAATCATTAATTATTATGCTCATGCGAATATCTTATACCATGTATCCTTAGAATATTCAGCTCAGTAAATATACATAAGATTTAGGACATAGATCTTTTTTACTTCGATAGTCCATGCTCTTTATGTATGTTTGGTATTTGTTCATTTCCTTGTTCGTACTAGAACCACTTTGTCTCAGACCAAGTAGGATAGACCAATTTTATTATCTTTAACTACTAACCTTTCGGCGTATCGTTTATTATTTCTTTGTTCTTAATAAGTTTATGCTATTGCTATATAGAGACTTAAGATTCAGCAGCACAAAAGAGTACGATGACAGTATCGCAGTAGTTATAGGTAATAAGATGAACGTATTCGAACTTGACTATGTTTTTCTTGTACGAAATAAGAATCTCAAATACATTACCAAATATATGTCTATAAAGACCATGTATTGTAAGACAGAAAAAAAACTAATTCCTAAATCTTATGTATAGTAATTATTTTTCAGGATTTGAAAGAAAAATCGTATGGAATAAATTTGTTAATTAAAAACTTTGAATAAATATAAAATCTACAAAATGGAATTTACTCTATAAGATGACAATGCTAGTAATACAAAACGCTTATCAGTGGTAGCGCTGTTTGAAGAATGCTCTACAGGGTCCTTACTCTTATATTGAAAAAGACTATAGGACTAAATTTACTACATTCACTATCCAAGACATTTATGCTCGTATTTCCGCAGAATATGACTATCACCAATTAAAACCTTCCGGTCCGCCAAAGTGTTATTACTGTCACAATACCGGTCACATTACCTCCAAATGTCCGAATAGATCTTTAAAAACTTCTAAGCCACCAGCCAAATCTTCTTCCAGAGGTCCAAAATATTCCAGTCGTTCAAATAATAAGAAAAAAGCCAATGCTGCTGCACCGGAAACAATTAATCATATCACCATGAATGAGCAAACGGCCCAAGATGATTAGTGGCTTAGGCCTCCTCCATTACATGTGAATTCGGATCAATATTTTGTTCTAGCTTCAGGGGCTACAACTTCTGTTGTGAAGGATGGTTCTATAATAATCAAATTATAGAACTATCCGCTTATATCCTTCCCGGATTAGGCAGAAATCTATTGAGCACCGAAGAGCTCGAACACCAGGATGTTTTCATACATGCCAAAATTAGTGCTCTTGAATCACCTTCCGGTGAAATCTTAGCGAAATATGTACATTCCCAATCGTTACCCTGGTTGTCATTTCATCACATAGTACCTCCAAACAACATCTCTATAAACCACTTGATACAAAAGTTTCCTCTCGATGTTATTCATCGATTACTTGGTCATGTCAATGTGAAAAGTCTCCAGACATCAATCAAAAATAAAACGTTTGATCACTTCACCTTAGACGACAATGATTGGACAGGTATCTCTACATTTCAATGTGATACCTGCTTACAGGGTAAAAGCCGGAAACATAAACATACCGTAGGATCACGCTTAAAATATCAAAAGCACTACGAACCTTTTCAATACATTCATTCTGATGTATTTGGCCCAGTTTCTATTTCTGCTCCATATCCGAAATACTTTGTCGCATTCACCGACGAAGCCACACGGTTCAGATGGGTCTTTCCATTAACAGAAAAATCTGCTGATACAATGTTACACATTGTTACATCTCTGGTTAATCTTATTAACAGACAATTTCAGTCCAAGGTCTTGTGTTTTCAGTTCGATCACGGAAGAGAATACGATAATAAACTTACACGTAAATACCTCGAAGCAAATGGTATTCAATTCATATTCAATTCTGTTGCTGATTTGGCGTCCAATGGCATTGCAGAACGCATGAACCTCACTCTCTTAAACGACTGTCGTACTTTACTAAAGTCGTCAAGCCTCCCAAATGACCTATGGTTCTATGCTATTCAATTTTCTACGACCAGTCAAAATTCTGTCTTCAACGAAAGCCTTCAAAATTCGTCACACGCTAAAGCCGGTCTCCCTGACAAGATGTCAAAACAATACTCCAATTTGGTCAACCTGTTATTACGCATCTTACCAAAACGGTCTCCGGGTTACACTATCAAGGTGAACCTGGATTTGCATCCTGTCTCTCCAGTAATCGTTATGGGTATCTGATTTACATTCCAAAAACTCGAAAAATTGTTGACACAGCCAATTACGCAGTGGTCAAGCACCAAGTATCAATAGAAGAAACTGTTGAATATGATGGAACCATCCCTGATAGCCTCCTTAATGAGTTCAATGATCACGACGATGAGCTGGCTACCATAGAACCACTAACCCCTGATCCAAACCTACCGACCCTCCTAACAGATCAGAGTTCAGATCTTGAGGTTATGTTCCTTCATGCAGCAATGTTACTATATCGTGGAACTACAATATATTAGAATAATATTAAGTATTGCCGTATATATCTAATATAAATAAGGACTATATGTCCGTCGTTCACAATAAAGTTACACTTACACGTTCTCTTTCTTCAAGAGAGAGATAGGGAGGGAAAGAGTAAACAATGTTGAGATAGAGTATTTATATAACCTGCCAATTGACTTCGCCTTCTTACACAGTTTCTGTGCACAGCCACATCGCATTGTACAAGAAAAATACTAACTGTGTTAAATCACATTTGTGTTTTCCAACACCTTTATTAAGTAACTTACATACATATTTCTTGACGTTCTTGTCCTCTACAGTGAGAACAATAAATAAATTTCCATACTTTTTACTTTCTAACTATGTTTAAATATATATATGCCATGTTTCTTGTTCCAGTTTTTGAACTTAATATGGCGAACGCGTCAAGAATCGAAAGATTAGTTCATATTGGAACTTAAAAACAGACTTTTTGCGTCCAATCTGACATTATGTACGTGTATAGGTCTACAATTATTACTCAAAAATATGGAAGTTGCCTAAATCTTGAAATCATACATATATAGACTTAACATTTACGTTTAAAATGAAAATACATTCTCAACTATCAAACTTGGTAAAATTCTTCCAAGACACACCCACCCATCCATTTTATTTCATAATAGACACCACTCAATACTCAATTATCCTGGTAAAACACATCTCACCTCAACAACAAATGTCTTTCCATTGAGTGACCATTTCCATTCAAAGAGAACTTAAAACTTGCGCCGTTTGTTGATATTTCATAAATTTTCGCTATTTCTGCGCGCGTTGCGATTCAATTTCGTTTTGTTTTTTATTTTTTAAAAATATCGTCATCAACTTCATCGAGACACGTAATACGATGAAATAAATTGAAGATAAGAATCATACACTTCATATAAGGAATTGCTTAGTAATTCCTGAGATTGGTAGAAGAAGTATATTTAAAATAAGTTCTTGATTTTATTAACTAGGATACTACCGACTTGCTGCTTTTAATCAGAGATATACGGTACCATTATTGATAGGAATGGTTTTGGATGATCCTAATATCTCGTCCATCTCCGAGGAAGTGAATAAATCGAGTCTCGAAGACAGCAATAACAACATCAACAACAGTAATAACAGCAACAATACTAGTGGGTACAACACGACCACTGCTTACTCAGATACAAACTCAATCAGTACATATTCATATTTTAATTCAAATGCAAGTGTTATATCTTATGACTCAATATTAACAAATGACAGATTACTTGATAAATTAGATCTCAGTCAAGATGATAAGATCTTATTACAAAACGTTCTAGAAGAAGAGAAAAGACAAGAGATTGAATCAACAAATCAACAAGAAAATGATTCTAGAGTACTTTGTGTTCCAGCTTCACAATTTCCATCTTTAAAGATTAAACAACTTCCAAACGAGTCCTTAACAAATAATAATTCCCGTGATTCCATTAGACAGTTGTTAGAGAAAGATTTTACCTTCAAGGATAAATGTTTGGCAGCTCAAGTGGAACAACATTATGCTTCGACTTCAAGGTATTCTTATATAGTCGAAGAAGATTATGATGATGATTTTATGAATTTGTTAAGCAATAAAAATTTAAATACAAATGTGAATCAACCCAATAGCACTCCTACCACCGTGGCTAATAATGCCAGGCATATTAAGATGTCTAATAATTATAATTACAATAACGTAGTAGATTCTCAAAATAAGTTTAATAAAATTTATTCACAACAAGGAAGAAACACTATGACACCTCCTACACAATTTAATAAAAATATTAGATCGAAATTACAAGGAAATCAAAAATATCTCAATAATTCTACAAACTTCTCTGCATCCATTAATACTAATTCCACTAATAACAGCTTACCAAATAGAAATCATCAATATACTTCAAATAATAATCCTCATAGCATATCAAATTTTGAAAGATTTAGACTCGATAATTCAAGATTGTCAAAATACAGCGCTCAACTAAATGATACACAAAATACTACTAAATTTAAAAATAGCAATAATATTACTAATACTTCTAATAATCAAAGTTCGTCTAGATATACTTACTCTAAAGAATACTATAAATATTCTGGATGGGATACAGATAATGATAATTCCAATAACAAATCACTACATGATAACTCTCAATTTCGACCATTAAACGAGAAATTTAATAAATTTCAAACACCAAATAGAGACAGTAATATGACGATAACGTCTAATCCACGAAATCCAGTTGATATAAATACTGTATCAAAAATCGCAAGTGTTAAGAGCGACTCAGAACCACCGAGTGCACTGATGTCTAGAAATAGATCTCCCTTTACTACCCCAATGACTTCCATAGTTAACGATAAATCAACCGAGCATGTTAACCTAATAACAACCCCTCAGAAGATACCAAAGACTGATGAAGAACCACAAGTTAATTTGTCTGCAATTCCATTGGAAAGACCAACATCTCATAAGAGCCATAAAAAAAAATCGTCATTAAGTTCATTCAAAAATCTTTTCAAGACCCCTAAATCTAAAAAATCACATAGCAGTAAAGAAGATTTAAATAGTAAATCCAAATCTCGGTCAGAGAATTCAACTAAGGTAAAGGATTTCTCAACAAAGGACAGTACAAGTTCAGTGGATCTAACTTCTTCAAACTCATCAGTTGAAAATTCTCCCTCATTAGGAAAAAGTAATCTTCGTAAATTTATATTCCCTCCAAACCCAAGTTTACATTTAGATTCAAAGGCCAATCATAATAAAAATGGAAATATCATGTACAAGGATAACCATTACCGATCTTTATCTGATATGAATAAACCAAGTATCCCCAAAGCAATGACAGGGTCAACAAGTCTCCAATCATCTCCATCTAGAATACGGAAACATAAACATAGTATATCTACGCAATCAGGGGAAGCAACACTATATCTTGATAATTCCAAAATAATTGATCTAGAAAGTCACAAGATTTCTACTGGCCTGTCTGATGTTTCATCACAAGATAACGATCTGACTGATAAGGACAGTAACATTAGATCGGGATCTCCAATCTCACTTTCGAATTCCTTAAAGGAAAATATCTTAATGACCCCAAGTAATGATTTACCACAGGGAAATCATCATAATTCCAAAAGTTCAAGTCAGAACGCTATCCAAACTACAAATAGTGGTGTTGAACATCAAAATACTAATACTCTTATCACATCGGCAATAAATATGCGGATTGAAGGGAAACTAGAAGCTAGTGCGTTAAAACTAAAGAAAGCGTGTGAATCAGGTAATACGACAGCATTTTTGCTTTATGGTTTAGCGTTGAGACATGGCTGTGGTACTCCCGAAGACCAGAGATTATCTCTTTCTTACATTAAGAGAGCCACGGGAATCAAGTCATTTGAGGATGAAGTATATAGCTGTGATATTGACCCATTAATACTTGAAGAAAATAACAGTATTCCAACTAAGTTGCAGGAACCACTAGTACCTGCTCTTCATGAATGTGGTATATCATACTTGAAGGGTTATGGAGGCGAGGAAGCTGATGAATTCAAGGGTTTAAAGTTTTTAGAAAAAGCTGCTTCATTGAATCATGTGGATTCTATGTGTCTTTGTGGTATTATTTGGTCTCAGAAGTCAGAGAATAGAAAAAAGGATATTGTTAGAGCAGCAGCTTGGTTTAGATTAGCAGATAAGCGTGGAGCCAATCTGATAGGATCTGAATGGATCTACAAGAAGAAATATATGAAGGGGAGGTCGCCATAGTTTGTAATGCTATGCCTATTTTCTTTTTTGTCTTCCCTCTGCATATAAATCTACAAGGAACTTTTTTTAAAAAAAACACATTAACACTAATAATTATAATAATATATTCTCCAAGTTAATAGACATTTTATATGTATATATAATAATTATGAAGGTTGCTGATGCAATACACCTAGTAATCAATCGGACTATATATTAGTAATTAAATTCTCGGAGGTAAACACCCGATATTGATTGTCTTAATCACAGTGTAGTCTTCAATACCATATAAAGAACCCTCTCTACCAAAACCAGATTCTTTAACACCTCCAAATGGAATAGAACAGTCAGAAAATAACCCTGTGTTGGCTGATACTATACCTGACTCTAGAGCCTCAGCAACTGTGTAGACAGTATCGATATTCTTAGAGAAGACATATGATGCAAGACCAAATTCACTGTCATTAGCAAGCTCAACAACTTCTTCTAAGGTATCAAAAGCAAAAATAGGACATAGTGGACCAAATGTTTCTTCTTTTGCAACCAAAGCATCATGTGGAACATGGGATAAAACAACTGGAGCATAAAAGTTTGAACCCAAATCTGGTAGCAACCCTCCTTCTACAACAATTTTTGCACCTTTTTCAATCGCATCCTTCTTGTGGTGTTCAACTTTAGCAACAGCTTTCTCATTAATTAAACAACCATGGGTATTCTTCGGATCCAAACCATAACCAATTGAAAACTTTCTTACCTCTGCTGCCAAGCGGTCAGCAAACTCATCGATAATGGAAGAATGAACATATAATCTGTTACAGCAGACACATGTTTGACCCAAACCTCTAAACTTAGAGGCAATTGCTTGTTCAACAGCTTGATCTAAATCAGCGTCATCAAAAATAATCAAAGGAGCATTACCTCCCAATTCTAACGATAGCTTCTTTAAAGTAGATGCAGATTGCTTCATCAAGATTTTACCTACATTAGTGGACCCAGTAAAAGTAATTTTTTTCACTTTTGGTGATTCACATAGTCTCAATCCAAATTCAGGAGTCCTAGTGTGACTTAGGACAATATTTAAAACACCATTAGGAATACCAGCCTTTTCTGCTAGATAACCTAAAGCTAATGCTGAAAGTGGAGTAGCAGAATCCGGCTTAATTACTACCGTACAACCTGCAGCCAGAGCAGCAGCAGCTTTTCTAGTAATCATAGCGCTAGGGAAATTCCAAGGACATATAATACCACAGACACCAACTGGTTGTCTTAAAGTCATGACCCTGTTAGTTGGGTTACTTGGTTGAATAGTAGCACCATACAATCTTGGTGCCTCTTCAGCATACCATTCAAAATAAGATGCTGCATATTTAATTTCACCAATCGCATCACACATAGCTTTACCATTTTCCCAAGCGATGATCTTTGCTAAATCTTCAACATTTTCAATCATTAAGTTGTACATGTTTCTTAACCATTTAGCCCTATCCCTTGGAGATGTATTCTTGTAGGTCTTAAATGCATCGAAAGCTACGTCAATTGCCCTTTCAACCTCAGAGACTGGTTGCTCTGGTAACTTTGCAATTACATCACCACTTGCAGGATTAGTTACCTCGAAAAATTCTGGTGCAGATTCAATCCATTCACCGTTAATATAGGCTCCCTTTCTAACCAATTCAGGGTCTTGAAATGTTGGTTCTGGGAAACGTTCTGATTGCATTTTTAACTTTAATGTGTATATATAGACTGATAATTAAATTTGCTCACTTTTAGGTGTCCCTTAATATCTGAAGATGTTACAACTATCCAAAAAAAAAATAGGTGAAAGTAGAGTAACAAATCTATTGATGATATATTTAGTGTTTAACTTAATATTATCTCACCTCACTCTTTTTAAAGAAAGCCAAATATTCTTTCAGTCACTATTTTTCATCCTGATTAAACTGTCCCTTATATATATGCATAGGATAGATGACTTTATTGGATGAGAGACACTGAAAAAAAAAGATAAAGGTCCGATGTGTAACTTTATTTTTTTGACGGCTTGAGAGACAGAAAAACTACCGTAGAAACCATATTTCTTATTCGGATGATTTAGTAAGTTGATCTTGATTTGATAAACATTTTTATTGATGGGTTGATTGATCTGATTGCGATAAGCAGTCCAGTGTGTGAGTGAGCTGTAGAGAGATTAGATAAGAGAACCGATGTGACAATCAAATATTTGATATTTGGTATATAGTTCCTGATTTGACTGTTAATGTTGAATAGCTGTTTGCAACCAATGTCATAATCTACCGTATCTGATACATCTGTCCTGCCTTTTTAGGTGATTTATATCCATTAATCTATGATATATTGGTTAGTACAATTATTGTTACTATCTTAATTATAGTTATGTCGTTTCTATGAGTTATGTTTGAGTTGTCGCAGTAGTTTAATCACTCTCCTCTAATAGTAGAATTTTGTCAGAGGAGCATTGGTTATTGTATTTAATTCACAAACAGCACTTGTAATATATGACATTCAGATACAAATGTTACACAGTTATGCATATATATATATATATATATATCATAAGAAAAAATATATGTTTAACATAATTTATTGTTTTTGCAGTTTACAATAAACATGTGAATGAAGTAATATCCTTGAATCTGTAAAGTTATGTTTTGTGATTTATGTCTTTATCAATTACTATATAATGTTTGACACTACCCTGTTAGTAGGAACAAGGAAGAAGAAAATTGTTTAGAATTGCGATCTAACGTAAGGTTTATTTAATCTTGGTTACTGAAATTACAACATTTATTTTAAATATAGTCTCTCCTCTTGTGACTTTTATCCTTTTTAATGTGTTATGGTCCCTAATCGATAAAACTGACCAAAATTGTCAAAACGACCTAAGATATTTTTCACTTCGGTTTAATCAGTTAGCTTTTTTTCGAGGCATCTAAAATAATATCGTAACAATAAAAAATAAAGAAATCATGGAGAAGAGAGGTTATAAAACTTCGAGAACCCATTTATTATATCAGTATATAAATTTTGTTCTACTCTCTTTGTTATTTTGAAGTTTACAGTTTGGGTTGTTACTCTCCTGCTGTTCATAATTATAATGTTTAGTCGTTCACATTCGCAAACTACAACTCAGCCAGAGATCTTAAAAGATGGTAATGACAAAATTGGTAAAAAACAGGACCAATCTCTGCAGAAACCATCAACAATGAAGGAACTGGTACAGATTAGTATACTATTTCTAATTGTCAGGGTCATCCAATATACACTTGTCTTAGTTACACCATTATCCTCATTTGATAATTCAACCAAGTTACTACTCAATGCATATGTGTCTAAAGAAGAACAAAATAAATTCATTAATAGACATTTACTTAATAAGTTATTATCATGGGATTCCGTATTTTTTGCAAAAGGTATGATGTCGAAAACATCGTTACCTCAATACGAACATGAATTCGCATTTTCTATTACCTGGACAACGTTTCTGAAATATATATATAGGAAATTGCATTTAGCGAATGAAGTAGGAACAATCCCATTTTATAGTATCCTGAGGATGGGTATCATCTTAGAAAATATTCTCCATTTCTCTTCAGTAATTGTGCTCTACCATCTAACATATCTCGTCTTCAGTCCAAAATTATCTACTGCTCATAACAGATATGCGACTCAAATGGCTAAGTGGACCGCTATATTACAGGTGTTCACTGGTGCGGGCGGATTTTTATTAGGAATATATTCTGAACCATTATCATGTTTATTATCATTTGTAGGGATGACAGCTAGAGAATATTGTACCAAGGACGTTACATACAAATACACATTTAAAAACCCTTTCAAATCATTTATACTTTACACGATTATATCCACATTATGTTTCAGTATTGCTACATGGAATAGATCAAATTGTATTCTTCTGGGTATCTTTTATGTTTATGACCTGTTGCAATTGATCAAGATCAAATCTTATAGGAGGGCAATCCAATTTCCTTTATTGTCAGGTCTTTTAATGTTGATTTCAATTGTGATCCAACAATATTATATCCCATATAAGAGGTTCTGTCCTGAAAGAGGTGAATGGTGCATGACATCGTTTTTTCCTAATAGCTATTTGTCATTTATCACCAGGCAATCATTGTATTCTTACATTCAATCCCATTATTGGAATGTCGGATTTATGACGTATTGGACTCCAAACAATATTCCAAATTTTCTGTTTGCGCTTCCAAATTTGATTATCGTCGCATATTCATCCTTTTATTATTCGTGGATTTATCCTCTAAATAAGTTGAAACCTTTAATCGTAATATCTATGGCGTTTTGGATCTTAATGTTATTTATTGCGAACACTCAAATTATAAATCGTGTAGTAACATTCATACCTTTACATCTATGGTACATATCTGATCGACTGGTTAAAAACTTTAGTGATCATAAAATAGAATCTGTGACAAAAGATGATGATCTTTTGGTAAAATATTATATATATTGGCTGGTTATGTGGTTACCAGTACAAACAATATTATTTGCCAGTTTCTTACCACCTGCATAAATTACCCAAATATCATTTCTTAAAAACTTTATTCATAATTTTTATAGACAACCTTCTGCATCTCGAATAACATTAGAAACTCCTTCCAGTCTCTATATTTATATTTATCTTTCAAATGAATCACAATTTTTTTTGATACTTTTTATTCTTATGTATGTATGGTTATTTAATTATTTATTTAATAAAACCAATAAAAAGAAAAAAGAAAAAAGAATATCATTAATTAATATTATTTATTCCATTTTTTTTGTCTGTTTAAGTGATTATTATATGCAAAAGATCTTGAAATGAGGGAATAAGATTTGATCCCATAATTAGAATCTTACGATTTTTTTTTATTATTACTTTTTTTTTAATATTCATTTTTTTTTTACAAATATTAATGTGATGTTCTAATCCTTCTTGTTTAGTTCTTGAGCTTTTTCAAATTCTTCCTTAAATTTATCAGCATTTTCTTTGTTACCGAATCTGATGGCAAAGGTGAAAGCTTCAGCATCACCTTCAGCAATATCAGCAGTACAGGTGTAAACCCAGGATCTATCAGAACCAACGTTTGGTTTCAAAGTATATTCTGGAGCAATAATATGGTTAGCACAGACTTTTAAAGTCTTATCTCTTCTCATTAATAATCTGACTTTACCAGTAACTTTGTTCTTTAAGAACTTACAATCACCAGTACCTCTTTCTTTCCATTCCTTGGCGTCGGCATCGAATCTAAATAATTTAGCTCTAACTTTGAATAAGACATCTTCATTTTCTTCATTTGTCTTAACATCTACCTTTTCTAAATGAACAATAGGTTCGAATTGAGGATCATTTTCTTCGGCAGCTTCAGCATCTTCAGCATCTTCTTCCTTCTTTTCTTCTTTAGTTTCTTTGGTTTCAGCCTTTTCAGCTTTCTTACCACCAAACATGGAGAAAACGGAAGCGGTTGGTGGCTTGGTGGCGGTGGAATCTTCAGCGGTAGTTGGCTTAGCGTCAGTAGACATTATGTGTAGTGGATACTAGTTTGATATGTGGTATTATGAATTGAACACAGAAGTAAATCAAAATGGGTTTTTAAAAAAACAAAACAATTTGCATCCAATGCATCCCTTCTTAAGTTATTATAATATATATATATATATTTTTTTTTTTGCTTTTCTTAATTGCGAACGATTTCACGAAAATTCAAAAAAAAAATTTCCATCGCCGTCGCCAAAAAAACAGAAAAAACAGAAAATTTTGGATTGAAAATGATTAATTTCTTAGTCGTAGACTGTGATATCATGTGATAAAAATTGAATTTAGTTATTTCATTGAAAACTTTTACCAAGAAAATATTAATATACATATATATATATATATGAATAACTAAAAGTAGATATTCATTTATTGTTTTAACTCTATAGTTTGTTATTTTCATATTGCTTAAGTAATAAATTTATCCCTTTCCTTCTCTCTCTTAGCTAATGTAACAATAATTATTTTATTAAGAAGACGAAGGAACCTTTCATTTTAGTGTTCGCATCGCTCTTTTCCCTGGAAAAAATAAAAAAGAAAGATCAACATCATAGTCAATATATAAGGGATCCCCTATAAAGATGAATGGATTTCCTTAAAAGACATAACTCTTTCTCTATTTTACGTATTAATTTTCTACTTTTTGAACAGATATTTATATATGTATAACTGAACAAGTAGAGTTCGATTCATATTAAAACTGATAGAAATATATTCACATAGATAAGTGCAATATATATATATTCGTAATTTCCAGTCTTCTATCGCATCAAGAAATAAAAATAGAATACACTATTGTTTTGTTTTTTTCTCTATTGACTGTACATTGAATCTTTTATCCACTAATAACACATATCATATCTTTCTTTTTACATACATTACTCACTATTTCTTCGTCTCCTTCTTTTGAATTTTTGGTGTGGTAAGAAAATATTAATACTAATTACATATATATACCCTTTTTTTTTTTGAGAGTGTGCTTTCCCTATTCTTTACAAAGAAATACTTAACTATTCAACATGGAGAGGTTAGGACATTTGAAAACTTACCATTTCCCAGCGGCAAATAATGATGATGATAACTCTCAGAGTTCAGATTCATCTCCAATAGGTGGATCTACAACACCTAATCTTCTTTCTCAAAATTCAGGTGAACAAGAGAAATTAATGTCTAGACCGCCAAGAAGAGTATCTTCTACTAATGAATATGATGATCCTTTCTCTAATGCTGAAATATACTATGGACCAGAGACTGACCCTAGAAAGGCTACCACTAAATATCAGAAGCAAGGTAAAAAATTAAATAGAACAAGAACAATGAGTGTCTTTGGTAATATATCTACATCAAGACAAACTACAATAGAGGATCATTATTTAAAGAGACGTGGTTCAGAAGACGATACTTATTTAAGTAGTAAAGGAAATCGTAGATTTTTCATTGAAAATGTAGATTCTACTTTAGAAGAATTACTTAGAAATGAAGATACCGATAGAAATTATCAAATTACTATAGAAGATAAAGGTCCAAAAGTTATTAAAGTCGGTACTGCAAATTCTTTCGGGTTTAATCATATTAGTATTAGAGGTACATACATGCTTTCTAACTTATTACAAGAATTGACTATTGCAAAAAGTTTTGGAAGACATCAAATATTTTTAGACGAAGCAAGAATTAATGAGGACCCAGTTAATAGGTTATCCCGGTTGATTACTAACCAATTCTGGAACAGTTTAACAAGAAGAATTGATTTATATAACATTGGTGACATGGCTAGTGATGGTAAGATAGATACTCCGGAGGCAAAGAACCCTAGAGTATACGTTCCACATAATTGTCCGGAACAATATGCATTTTATATTCAAGCAGCCCAAATGAACCCTTCTTTAAAACTAGAAGTCGAATATTTACCAGAAGCTATATCTCCAGAGTATGTCAAATCATTAAACAGAACACCAGGTTTGTTAGCTCTTGCAATGGAAGAACATGTTAACCCTTCAACTGGTGAAGCATCCTTAATAGGTTATCCATATGCTGTACCTGGTGGTAGGTTTAACGAATTATATGGTTGGGATTCCTACATGATTGCTTTAGGTCTATTGGAAGGTAATAAAGTTGATGTTGCAAAAGGTATGGTAGAACATTTCATCTTTGAAATTAAACATTATGGTAAAATTTTAAATGCAAACAGAAGTTACTATCTTTGTAGATCACAACCACCATTCTTAACAGATATGGCAAATATTGTTTTTGACAGGATTGGAGGGCATAATAACCCAAGCGCAATTAATTTCATAAAGAGAGCGTTTGTATCTGCCATTAAAGAATATAAATCAGTTTGGACTTCACAACCAAGATTAGATCCAGAAACTGGTCTCTCTTGTTACCATCCAGATGGTATTGGTATCCCACCAGAAACTGAGCCTGATCACTTTGATACTATCTTATATCCTTATACCAAAAAATATAAATGCACAATGGAAGAATTTAGAAAGATGTACAACGATGGAGATGTGAAAGAACCAGCACTAGATGAATTTTTCCTTCATGACCGTGCAGTGAGAGAATCAGGTCATGATACAACATACAGATTTGAAGGTGTCTGTGCTTATTTAGCTACAATCGATTTGAATTCTCTACTTTACAAATATGAGACTGATATTGCAGATGCAATCGAAAAATATTTTGGTGATAAGTTTGTTGATCCGAATGATTTTTCAGTGACAACATCTGCTGATTGGAGAAAACTAGCCAACGAAAGAAAGGAAAGAGTTAATAAATATATGTGGGATGAAGATTCTGGTTTCTTTTTTGATTACAACGTACACATTAAGAAAAGAACCTCGTATGAATCTGCAACAACTTTCTGGGCTTTGTGGTCTGGATTAGCCACTCCGCATCAAGCTCAAGTTATGATAGAAAAAGCTCTTCCAAAATTAGAAGTCTTGGGTGGCCTTGTGTGTTGCACAGAGAGATCGAGAGGTCCAATTTCAATCAATAGACCTGTAAGACAATGGGATTACCCATTCGGCTGGGCACCTCATCAGATACTGGCATGGAAGGGTCTTGAGGATTATGGTTACAAAGGTATTGCTAGGAGGTTGTCATATCGTTGGTTGTTCATGATGACAAAGGCATTTGTTGATTTTAATGGTATTGTTGTAGAAAAATATAACGTTACAAGTGGTATTGACCCTCATCGTGTAGAGGCTGAGTATGGTAATCAAGGTGCAGATTTTAAGGGGGTTGCAAAGGAAGGTTTTGGTTGGGTTAATTCAAGTTACTTATTGGGACTCAAATATATGGATAGTCATGCGAGAAGAGCTTTAGGTACTTGCATTCCACCTGATCCATTCTTCAAAAACTTAAGACCAGATCAAATGAAAATTTATGATTTGTAGTTACACTATATATATTTAATTTTATATTTACAATAAATTAAAAAAAAAATCATCCAATACAATACTTTTCATTAAGATGTGGCTGTCAGTTATCTGACACACAGGCACACTAAATCGTGTAAGTATTCTTAATTATATAAATAAATTTCATTTTCATATTAATAAATTAAATAATTATTTATTATCATTAGAAATTAATATTATTTTATCAAAAAGAAAACTATCCAATAATTTATTATTATTAGTTGTTATTAAATTTAATCCTAAAATAATTGATAGAACAATCATAATATATAATGAGACGAATAATTACTTAAAATATATAGAATATTAAGTAATTGGTTAAATAAAATATGAAATACTTATTATTATAATCTAATTATTCATATCCAAAGATAAAATAACAATATTATTTATTATAAAATCCATATAAAAGATGAATAAGATTATAAATAAGAAGATATATAATATAATAGATTAAACAATGTATAGTTAAATTGTGTGATTTATATAAAACATATCCTTGGGCAAATAAAAATCATATTAAGCCCAAATCATATGAATTAAACACCTAGTAGCCTAAAAACTAATACTTTATAAGAATTTCAGAAACACAAGTAATCAAGAAAATCTAGTATTCTCATAAAATTAAACGGTGGGTTGAACATTAGAACCATTCTCAAGAATCAAAATAAAATAATTCCCATTCTTCAAAACAACGTTTCCACCGAAAATATAAAACTAACAGTTCAACGAACAATGTATATAATACCAATATTCAGAGGAAAAATCACTAAAAAGAAACAAATGTACCCATCAATCACTTCCTGAAAAGGCTATACTACTACGGAAAGCTCTCATATTTCATTACCACGCTGGTTTTACCTACCAATAACAATATAGAGCTTCGGCACTTCTTTTCAACAAATATTATATACCAAAACTTATTATTCATTTATTTATTTCGGTAAGCGCACCCAATTTATTTTCTTATATATGAATTTATTTTTAATTAAAAACCTAATATATCACGTGCCAACACATACTATCAATATAATATTTTGTGTTTTTTTCCAATATGCGGGTTTGGGGGGAAATACTATATTTTAATAGCTTTGCTGAAAAAATATCTAATTATGCGACATTAGTAGTTAGGACATAATTTTGTCAAAATTCTAAGTCTGCTTAAGAATAGAGGGACAGTTTCATTTATATAAACTTCAAATTAGCCTGTTTTATTTTATATTATATATATCCAGGAGGGTACCTAAAGAGTTGATGTAAAACAACTGGGGTCATATTGGGGTATAACAACTAATAGAAGAGGAATCACTAACAAAATATAACTTCCTTATACTTTCCCCATTTTTATTGGATGTATGTATACTATTTTACATGTAGTTTGAAATTTAGGGAAAAGCATACTTAAGATTATGTCAGATGTTGTTGAAGATGAACTGCAGCACTCATAAGTTTAATAGTAATTTATGTATTCAGTAGATAGAAGTCTTGTATACATACGTAAGTCTTAGATTGTACAGCGGTATATTTATTAATTTAATTTGATAGATATTGAAAAATGAAGTTTCCAAACCTTTTACATTTAGCTAGTTGGAGTACATACTTTGAGGTAATTAAAATAGATATTACGAACTGTTTAATACAAATCGTCCTGTTTGGCATACTTAACATTGACGTAGTTAACAGAGGAAAAAGAACTTTTTTTTTTAAATGGAAATTACTGGAAAATTATATAGGAAATCAGTTACAGAACAATTAAAGAATATTCATTTTTATAATTATTTAATATTACGAAATGGGTTTTTATATATCTATAAATGTAATATTACAAAAAGGGTTTCATAGCTATCAATGAAGAATATCATTGCATAACCAAGCGATAATTGAAACAAGAAACCAAATCTAAAGGACTACTAAAGTGGAAATATTTTATTTTCATTGAAGCATCTTTCGAACTTTTTGATTCTTTTAAAATCAAAAACTGAGAATAATCGTTTGTGGGAATAGTGGCATACTTTCTCCACATAATTGGCTAATTTTCCTTACTCTTCCCCTAAAGTAGCACTTTGACTTTGTAACGCCATTACCTTTGGGTTTTTAGAGGCTTTTTTCCTCTTTTTCTTCCTATCTAGGACAGCTTGTGGTGTTTTTAAGCCTAGCATTTGATGGGAACTCCAGTGATGTAAAGTTTTTAGATGTTTAACAAGGTGGTCTTTCCTCTTAAACCTTTTCTTCAAACAAGCAGGGCAAGCCCATGGTCTTTCTTCTGAATGCACAGTCTCAACATGTCTATCCAAATGCGAATCACTTTGACACATCCTTAAACAATCAATACACTGGTGAGTCTTTTTTTGTTTAGCACCGTCCTTTTCTCCTCTATTGTTCACCATGTTAAGCCTATAGCCAACACTCGTAGTTTCAGTTTGTGACGGAGTCTCCTCACTGTTGTTCATAGCCAGATCTGTTGCAGACGTAAAATGGACCGTATGTTCTACTTTATCTACATTATCAACCAGCTCTTCTGGAGATGATTCTGAGGCTGCTTCTATGTCAGTTGGTTCAATTAAACCTGACAAAGGTAGAATCTGCACGGCCTGGATAGATTTTAGGTTTGCTCTGTGAATATTACTATTATTTGGGGGTATCGTATCGTTAAATAACACATTAACTGGGATATTGTAATGCTCTAATGGGCGAATAATGGGCCTAAAATTGTTAGATTCGATATTCTGATAAAAATATGTGAAGGGACCCAAAGGATCTTCAATAGGTAGGTTAGAAGGCAAAAGAAAGGGATCATCTGCTTCATTTTGCAAAACGAAACTAAATTGCTCGAATTGGAACGTCATTAGTATGACAATCTTGAAATTCTAGGTTATCTCAAAATTTCAACAATATTTGTCATTCAAATGGTTAGTAGTATCCCAAGTTTAGAAAAAGATTACTATTAAAATAAATATTTTTTTAAATTGGGTTTAATTTTTATATAACTTAAGATGCATTGGTTTAATCTTTTATATCCTTTACAATTTTTGAAAAGGTGTTTCTTTTGACGATTCTTTCTCGTCTAATATAAGAATACTGCTCTTTTACTATAGTAATTTGCAACTTTAGAAAGAAAAATAATGCAAATATAAGTAGTTCATTTTACTTACCTATGATATCCTTAAAGTTTCCTTGCTGTTTTCTGGTTAGAAAAACTAATTCTGAGAAATGTTTCCCTCTTTTACCCACAAGAAAATCATGGGTAGTCATTTGTATCTTTTCCCTAAAGTTTTAGAAAACGAAGTTTGTTGACAGGTATACTCAAATAATATGATACTTGGTTGTCGATTAATAGATCTCAAAGAGATATTTGTAAGTATTATTCTATATCAAGTTAATACTATCTCATTTTTTTTTCCAGAAGCATAGAAGGTAAACTAGGTACTTGAAAAAAGTAGTACAAGGTAATATGAGTTATAGTTTTCTTTTCAAAAAGTTAGTTTACTATAATAAAATGTGCTATAATTATATAACCGAAATGTATCTTCTATTTTTACCCACCTGTATGATGTCCTATCAGTAAGAGCTTCTAATTGTATGTATTGTGACACTTTTTTTTCATCGTCGGGTAAGATGTGCCGCCAACTAAAACATTTTAAATGTCCAAATTACCTTAGTGAATTCAGTAACGTGCATAATTCCTGAATAGTTAGTAGCTACATATTGATTTTTATGTGGAAAATATATATTATTTATTATAACAGCATTTTATTTGGTCAGTGTTGACATGTTTCAAGGATATCATTTATATTTTGATTGGTAGAATTGGTGAGAATCAAATAAGTTCACAAATATCGTTAGATTTAATAAGATTATCTAAAATATTTTGTTATTGTTTCATTTTTTCAGTAATTAATACAGTTTTCTTAAACTAATAGTTTGTAAATAATTGTTTATAATTTCAAGTTATTGTTAATAAGAAATTGAATTAATTTTTTATTATGTCTGTTAAGTTCTTCAAAAAGCTAATTTTCCAACTAAACAATAAAACTGTTTAAGAAGACAAGTCGTCTACATTAGAAAAGTAAATTTTATCTGAAGTATATTCATATATAACTAGATATGAATCTTATTTTGACATTAAGGAAATATATATTTTCCCCTATTTATAATTTTAGTTTATTGTGATGGCACTCAGATTACTAAACGACTAAAAGTACGTAAACGGCGTTTTTTAATGTCAGTAAAAGAGAAAAAAAATAAAAAAAATAAAAAAAAAAAAAAATAATAATTATTAAAAAAAAAATTTATTATGAATGATTACCCTATATTACATATAGACCCCAAATAAAAGATGTAATAATGTCTATATGTATGTATGTACCCTAATTTTAATATATATAAAGATAAATATAAATATTTTTCAAATTTAAGCTTGAGTAGAAGAAGAGTACTTAGTGACAGCTCTAGTACCTTCAGAGACAGCATGCTTAGCTAATTCACCTGGTAGAATTAATCTAACAGCAGTTTGAATTTCTCTAGCGGAAATAGTAGATTTCTTGTTGTAAGCAGCTAACTTAGAGGCTTCAGTAGCAATTCTTTCAAAGATATCGTTAACGAAAGAGTTTAAGATAGACATGGATTTTTGAGAAATACCTGTATCTGGGTGAGTTTGTTTTAGAACTTTGTAAATGTAAGAAGAGTAAGTTTCCTTTCTAGCCTTAGTTCTCTTCTTACCTTCAACACCAGAAGAAGTCTTCTTAGCAGCTGGTTTCTTTTCAGCTGGAGCTTTGGAAGCAGGTTTCTTTTCAGCAGGAGCAGACATTGTAATTATAAGTATATATGTGTATGTGTGTATACGTGGTTATATTATTTTACGAAAAAGAAAAAGAGTTATAATTTAAAAATAAGAAAGAAAATAGTAAGAAATTAAGAGAAAACCAATAATCCGTAAAAGAAATTAAACATTACTGAAAGAAATTTAAGAAATGGTGATATGTATTTTACAAATAGATGAACTGTTCTTCTTTTATATACACATACAGACTTACTTGAATTAGCAAACACTTTGTGAAGTATTTTTCAATATTAAAATTACCTTGTTCTACTAAGTTGTACCACCTTTAACTTTACTTTCCTCTTCTCATAACGTTTAATTTGTTAATTGAAATTTTCAAATTATTTTTTTTATTTCACACGCTGATTTAAGTTGTTAATGTTAGTAGAAATGCTTTAAAATAATATCACCTATTTTAATTAAATGGGTTAGATCCGTTCTGAGAATGGGCACGCGTAGAATACAGCACGTTTTCCCGCGTAGTCTGAATATTAATGTATGGGAAGCACGCGTAGTTGTCAGAACGGATCGGGATCGTTGATCTCTATTCTCAGTTATACGCTTGACCACGCGTAACGTTCAGAACTATTTTTACAGCATAAATAATTTTTTTTTTCATTAAAAATCTCCCCTTAATAATAATAGTAGTAAGTTATGTAAACTAAAGCAATTTTTGATATCAATTAAACTTGAATTCTAAACAAATATATACGTATAATTATATTTTTTTGCCATTTGAAGTAATGGACAATTGAACGTATATATATAAAAGAATGAAATAAGACATGTTCTCATTGATTGTTTTTTCAAGAATTATGTATCTATTCTTTGTGTATGTGTTTTTGTTTTTAGTAAGTTTTATGATATTTTTTTAATTCTTTTTCTTGTTTAATTGTATTTTTATTTATTTACTTATTCTTGTTTGTTTTTAGAGACTACCAATACAACACAAAGTAAAAACAAAAATCAAATAATATATATACATAATGTCCGGTGGTAAAGGTGGTAAAGCTGGTTCTGCTGCTAAAGCTTCTCAATCAAGATCTGCTAAAGCTGGTTTAACTTTCCCAGTTGGTAGAGTTCACAGACTTCTAAGAAGAGGTAACTACGCTCAAAGAATTGGTTCTGGTGCTCCAGTTTATTTAACTGCTGTTCTAGAATATTTAGCTGCTGAAATCTTAGAATTAGCTGGTAATGCCGCTAGAGATAACAAGAAGTCTAGAATTATTCCAAGACATTTACAATTAGCTATCAGAAATGATGATGAATTAAACAAATTGTTAGGTAATGTTACTATCGCTCAAGGTGGTGTTTTACCAAACATTCATCAAAACTTATTGCCAAAGAAGTCCTCAAAGCCAAAGGCTTCTCAAGAATTATAAGCTATTTTGAAAAACAAAAAATATAAATTCGTTTTTTCATATAATATTCATTTATTAGCTTATTATCTTCTTTATTTTTCTATCTTTCTATTTGGGGTTTAAAAACAATATTTTTTTTTTCTCTTACAAAGTTTAAAAAAACACATAAACATTAATGTCAATTAATCTTTTCAGGTAACTTTGTTGTATAATTAGTTTATATAAATATACATACATACATATTTTAATATTGTTATAGGTATTATTAGTAACAAACAAATATTCGAAAATCTAAATTTCTATTATATACTGTCGTATTTAAATTCACGGACCAATAATATTAAAGTATTTAATTTTTCGGGTCACATGCTCTTTTTTTCCCTTTTCGCTTCTCTTACAAACCGAGAAAATTAAAAGAACATTTGAATTATAAAGGATTAAGGATCAATTTAATAATAAAAAAAAGAATTGAAATATAACTATATACATATTTGATAGCAAAAAAAGTTAGGACTGATTTAAAAGCAGTATTATAAGTTTTGTTTTTTTGTCCAAGGGAAAATTTTTACAATCGTCTATACATATACAGAGGTAACTCAAGTGTTTTTTTTTTAATTTATAAGCTATATTAAACATGTTGTCCCGTACTATTGCCACTGCAAGAACATTACCAAGATCAATTAATCTAATTTCCAGACGTACATATGTCGAAGCTGTTGAAAATGTACTTAAATTACAATTTTCTTTACCTCATGAAACATTATATTCTGGAGTTAAAGTAAACCAAGTTAATTTACCTGCACAATCTGGTAAGATGGGTATTCTTGCAAACCATGTTCCAACTATTGAACAATTATCTCCAGGGGTTGTTGAAATCCTTGAAGAAAACTCAAATACAGCAAAGAAATATTTTATCTCTGGTGGTTTTGCTACTGTTCAACCAAATTCTGTATTAAGTATAACTGCTGCTGAAGCATTCCCATTAGAATCATTCTCCTCTGAACATATTAGAACCTTATTATCTGAGGCCAAGGGGAAATTAGCTGATTCAGATGCAACAGTAGCTGCTGAAGCTGCTATTACTGTAGAAGTCTTAGAACAACTAGAAGCTGCTACAAAACAATGATTGTTGGTATGGTTTTTTTTTTGTTAAAATAAAAAGATAACTAATTAAATAATATCCTTTAAACTTCATTCATGGGGGGTAAAATATTATTGATATCATTTGACACATACACATACATACACTTTCCACATTCATTACCCTATATATAGATATATATATGTTTATCTAGGTGAATATACCTAGAACAAACGTGCAATTGATGCCTGACATCATTTACCCGTTTTTCTATTTCTATTTTAATATTATTCAATATCTTTACATCTAAAAAGCTAACCTTTTATTATTCTCTCGAATAAATAATATAGGTCATGCATAATTTGTACTGTGGGTCAATCTTGTCCTTATTACTATCTTATATATCAGATTAAAAATATAGAGGTATATACCCTCTCTTCCTTATACTTCTTATATCTTATTAAATTGACATATGGTCAGATCATCATTCATGATATTTCTAACTAAGCAAATTTATTATTAATACATTTTCATATATGTATCTGTGAATCTTCTGCCTATCTATGTTCCTCCCCATAAATTTCACCATACGCGAAAAACCAAACAAAGCGTTCACGGGTTACTCGAAATTTTTCGATGTTTGTTTACATTTAAAATTATTTGTATAATAACAAGTATAATAATCAAAATGAAAAAAATGAATAGTTGTATTATTTAGAAATCATCCAATACAATCGAATAAAAAGAATAGTATTCGTCATAATAACAATCAAAAAATATGTCTACTAAGATTGCACAACCTTATACTGTGCTTAAAATAGCTACAGATGCCGGCCCATTGGCTCAAATATGGCTAGCTGCTAATATGTCTAATATCCCAAGAGGATCTGTATTACAAACAAGTATAGAAGAATCTGCCAAAGAGATTGCCAAAGTCTCTGGGTGTGAACCTGAGATCGAACAAAATAACGAAAGTATTACTTTACATGCTTCGGGTGAATTGTTACAAGGTATCGTCCGTGTTTATTCCAAACAAGCTGGATTCTTATTATCTGATATTAAAGATACTTTAACCAAAATTACTGCTTTATTTAAGGCACATTCAAGGGTTAATGTAACCATCAGTAGAATTAGCACGATTGCTAAGGTCAATCAATTGGTTCTGGAAAATACAGTAACTGAAAAGGAAGTTCTCTCAACACCAAGTTTAGATTTCCTTGATGATGAACCTCAAGGAATGAAACAATTGCTAAACGGGAATAATTCTATGCTAAGAGGTGTATATGGAGCGGCTGCTACAAATGCCATCGGTTTCATATCAGCAGATAATTCATTAGAAGTTGGGAGGAGATTTAATCCTGATGGAGAATTTGAACACAATTCATCGGCTTTAGCCCTAGATTTTGATGTTGATGAGGGCACGAGGACAAATAGTGGGTCTCATATAGAAATTGAAGGTAATGATATGGACTTCCCATTGGATGATCCACTTGATAATAATGATAATTGGGATCTTGGTATTAATGAAGAACATGATGATTCTATCGAAGTTGGTAGAAGAGCTGAGGAACCATTACTAAACGAACATACCGAATTTGGGTTTGATTTAGATTTAGACAAAAATGAACCAGCAATCGAGCCCATTGAAGAAGATATTGAACATATAGCTCCTCCAAAAATATCATCAAGAAGAATAAAAGATCCTTCATTAAAAAATACAATGAACATTATTGTCGATGATAGTTCAGAATTATCTAGAAACAGTTTAACTGAGTACACTACCAATGGGGCGATAAATAATGTTACGAATAGGATTCAAAATAAAAATATGTCTCAGAAAAGACTATCTCACGAAATTTTGACAGATCTGGGTTATCTACACCAATCGGTTATTTCCAATTTACTTCCTTACCATGTCTTAAAGAAACAGAAGATAGACAAACCAGTACAAACTACCGAAAAACCTGAGGCTTTTGAAAATTCTCCTCCACCAGCATTAGACATTTCTTTAGAATTAGACAACACTAACTATATCAATGATATTGACAGTATACAACATGATTTTGAAGACATAGCCATTAACGACAATACGGATATTGGTAATGAACATGATATTAGAAGTTCGAGAATCAACACTCAGGGTACTGTTTTGGATGATTCATTGAATCAAGATTTGGGAGAAATATCTACCAATTCGATCGTTGAAGAAGATAATGTGAAATTGAAAAATGGTGAGGTTGCTTCAAAGGAAACCATTGAAATGGCAGAAAAATTGAGAGAATATTCTGATGGTTCTAATATTGTCTACTCTGATATTCTTTCGCATACCTCGAAAGTTCCTAATCAACCAACTAAGGCAGACGCTAGTAGATGTTTCTTTGATATGCTAACGTTAGCAACATCAGGATGTATTAATTTGGAACAATCGTCTACTTTCGAGGATATCTCAATTTCAACTTTGAATCCTCTTTATGAAAAGTTTATCCCTGTATGATACTTTCAGCTAAACCAATACATATATTAGTCTAAAACTATTGTATCGATGGAGGGGAAAGTATGAAAACCTTGTCAACACTTGTTTTTCAGGTTAGTAATTTATAAAATGTATTTATTTATATTTATGCATATGTACTCAAAAAAGTGAATATAACTTTTTTCTCCAATATAATATTATCTAAAAATATTATTAACGTTTTCATATTAAAAGGAAGAAATCAAGCTAGAGAATTAAAAAATAAAAAAATAACGACAACTGCAGGATTTGAACCTGCGCGGGCAGAGCCCAAAAGATTTCTAATCTTTCGCCTTAACCACTCGGCCAAGTTGCCATAAAAAGTACAAAAATATGTTTAAAAAAGTACAATTTAATGTAATTAAAAATTCATATTTTCGTGCGGTTCTACTATTATTTACCTTTTAATTGATATGAAAAAAAAAAGTTTTCTTAGGATTATTTATATTTCTGAGATTAATGAAGGGATACATTGTGTGTGCACTTAATCTAGAGTATTTTATAAAGAGTAGCACGAATGTGACTATATATACATTTAGTCTCACAAGAAAACCCGCACAACATAATGACAATGTATAGATGCTAATAATTTTGGTGTATATGGTAAATTAAAGTTGATAAACTGTAAACCCAAAGCATTAAAACTTCAAAAATGTATTCCAAGAAATGATAACCCTGAGTTTGACATTGTTTAGTTGATGGTATGATGGATATACCAGCATTGCCATCCGTGGCAACAAGACGCCTTTCCGAGTGGGAAACACACACAGCACATCAAAATTTTAGACTATGAGGGATACTATATTGTAGCATTAGGATATGGAATTCTGTTAAGTTGTACTTTGTCAGGGTTGCGTAATAACCAGAAACCATTACTTCCACTGCAAAACATAAAATTGGCTACCAGTTTGAGCACATTAAAGGGACCGTCTTAGTTACATTGCTCCAAGAAACAACGATGAGGAGTTTACCTACAAATATAGCATGTAAAAGTTTCCAGGATATTTTGCTTCAATATTTAGAAAAACTACATATTTTTGAATATGTGTGAGACTTAATCCAATGAGTTGCCAAAAAGGTGTAACTCTTACAGTACAACATGGGTAATATTAGCATTAATAATAATTGGTATATTATATAACATGGTACTTTATGACTACTGAATTATATTATTTTAGTTCTAAGTTTGCACTGTGTTCTTTTACCAAGGAACTTCCTCACCCCACAAAAAGAAATTCACAAATAAACCTATTCCATAGTACTTTATCGGGGGAGGGGCAATACTTGATCACCTTAAATACATTTAACACAATTTTAAATAAGAAGTTCTTCGTTTATTACGGGAAAACTTTGTGGTTAATGATTATTCTCCTTTAGTAAGTTTTAGTTGTATACCTTTTTTTCTCATAATAACCTTCACTAACCGTAAATCTTACGGCGCAACCAAAAAAAAAAAAATGTCACAAATTATTAAACAAATTTCTACCAACGTCGGTGGGACCCTGAAAAAGGTGACATCATTCCCAATGGGTAATAATAACATAACTTAATTTCCTTTTAAAGAAATTTATAAAACTGGTAGGTTCAACATATTCGGATAATCATACAAGAATGTATGTTATTTTGACATTACCTTTTCTGAGTGTCTTATTTTCCACCTTTTTCAGTCACTATTAAAAAATATTGAGATTTGTGTAAAACTCTGTATAACGATAGACATAAACACCTTTTGTTGATCAAATTAAAAGATTCCTAAATAAAACTTTGAATATTTGCAATCTGTTTTGAAACCGAAATAGGGTTTTATTGTATGCAGGGAACATACATCAAAGACTGTGTAGGATTCCCCTGTGGGTAAAAGATGAATCTATTCCTCAGATCCCGTGCTTGTTAAAATGAGATTATGGGTAAAATTTTAGTCATTAGTAGATGATTAAAAATACCTAGTTTCATATATATTTTGGATTCTTCTATCGATTCTAAGCAAGGTTTTGTTCGAATACCCTTTAGGTCTTGACAAATGTATCATTTCGGTAAACACCTTTTCAATTAAATTAGAAAGGATGGAAAGGACCAACAAGAACTTACTATAATTAATATAAAAGTAAAGATAGGTTCCAATTATATTTATTTCAATTGTTTTCATTCCTTCACACTCTTTATATTTTTATGATATGTCAAAACAAAACAATTCTTTCTGTTAACAAGTTTAATAATAACAAAAATTAATACTCTTAACCAATCAAACTCTAAAATTGGTCGTTTTGCTAATGACATCCCAATTTGATCATTTGAGTTATGTGTTTCCAACTGAACCTGAATATTCAACAGGTTTCATGGAGGAAAATAGTTTAGATGTTTCATTTAGAACTACCCTAGCTTTGCCGTATGATAATGGTGCTATTAATTTCGAACCAGTTAATGACGACTCAGATGGTCTTAATGTACTAGAAAATATTTTCAATACTGATACATTATTCCTACAAACCAATAGTAGTAATAATAGTATCTATAGTAACAATATTGTTCCGGAAGAAAATAATCAATTTGATATTAACAAAGAGATCGAAGAGGCAGCAAGAATCGTTGACCAAGAGTGCAGACTTGAAGAGACTGAAGAAGAGGCTGCTTTATCTTCGACAATTGCTTCATCGTCACTATCTGTACAACAGCAACATAATGTTGCTGAAGAAAATGAAGTTCCAACTCAATATGTTTCTGCTGCAGATTTAATAATAAAATCTGTTGAAGATGCCATACAACAATTTGATGCTAAACAGGCTGCTCAAATTCTGGAGCATGAAGATGAACAGCAACAACCAGAGTGTTCATCAGAGGAGCACCCAACGAGAAGTGTATATATCCTAAATTTGGTAAACAATAGAGGTGAAAAAGCTGATGCCAAACAGGAAAAACCAGTTGAATGTCCTGATTGTAAAAGAACGTGCCAAAGTGAAGCTCATCTTGATAGACATGCCGATACTGTACATTCAGAGGAAAGGCCATGGGCTTGTCCAGATTGTACAAAAAGGTTTAAAAGAAAGGATCATCTTGTTAAACATGGTCTAAGATTACATCATTGGAGTATCACACAAATAAAAGGTTTAAAAACTCCAAAAGAAGTCCTAGAAAAGAAAAGGAGAAGAAAAGAGAAAAGAATGGCTTTAAAAAAAAAACTACTGTCAAAAACCAGATAAAAACCAAAGTAGGTTTAATCTACAAAAATAAAGTGACAAATTCTATGCATAGCAGATTAAAAAAAAACATATGGAGTGTTTTGACATGCATAAAAGAAAATTTTAAAATTCTCTAAATTTGGGTTCACTTTTATTAGTGTATTATATTCATTAAATTTTTTTATCATTAGCGGCTTTCACTTTATAGATTGAAAGGTCGTTTGGTAATAATGTTCTTCAAAAAAACACTCAATCAACAAAAAAAAAAATATGTTAATATTCTTTCACTTTTATAAATATGTTATATTTAGATATTAGAATTAGTATTAAAAAAACAACTTTAGTTCCTCTTAATTCAAAAAATCTTTTTAGATTTAATACATATGCTTTTATTTAAAATTATAAGTAATGACGTTTATACATAATAAAATATAAGGAATAACTACTTAAAAGTTATGTTTTTTCACAAACATTTCCCTTCTCTTTATTGTTTATCCCAGCCTAAAGCAAGAGCTTCTTCATAAGTTGGATAATCTAAATAACCTTCAGAGGTCATTGCGTAGAATAAGTCTCTATTATATTTATTTAGAGGTAAGCCTTTTTCTAATCTTTTCACTAAATCTGGATTAGCAATGAAGAATCTACCATATGCCAATAGGGTACGATCATCTTGGACAAAGCCCTTTGCAACCTCTGGATGTAGAGCCAAATTACCTGCTCTAATAATCAAACCCTTCCAGATAGAGAAAGCAAAATCGTTAGTACCGTCATCATATTCACCTGCACCTTCAGTTAAGAATGGATTAGTGACACGTGGTTCTACTAAATGAATATAAGCTAAACGCTTACCTGCTCTAGCTCTCTTTTCTAATTCACCAATAACATGAGCATATTGGGCAACAATCAATGGTTCAGCACCACCAGACAAACTACCAAAAGTACCATATGGTGAAAACCTAATACCAACTTTATCTTCACCTACAGCCTCAATTAAAGCATCAACAACCTCCAAGACAAATCTAGATCTGTTTTCAATGGATCCACCGTATTCATCAGTTCTGTGGTTAGACTTTGGATCCAAAAATTGATTTAGCAAGTAACCGTTAGCAGAGTGAATTTCAACACCATCTGCACCAGCAGCTAAAGAATTCTTAGCAGCTTGAATGTATTCCTTAATGTACTGTTTAATTTCATCCTTTGTAATACCATGTTGAGGGTTTTTAGACTTTTCAGCTTTTTCCTTTGATTCATCATCCATATAGATACCATCTGAAGCAGAATCATAACGTAAACCATCTCTAGCTAAAGCATCAGCAAAGGAAGCTCTACCTAAAGCCCAAAGTTGAACCCATACAAAAGATTTATTTTCATGAATCTTAGCAAAAATCTTTTTCCATTCTGTAATTTGTTCATCTGACCAAATACCTGGAGCATTATCATAACCACCAGCTTGTGGAGAGATAAAAGTACCTTCAGTTATTAACATGGTACCAGGAGCTTGAGAACGCTGATAATAATATTCAGCAGCCCAATCCTTATTCGGAACGTTACCTGGATGAGAAGCTCTCATTCTAGTCAATGGAGGCATAACAATTCTGTTTTGCAATTCAGTGTTTCCAACCTTAATAGGCTTGAATAAGTTGGTGTCATTTAAAGCAACTGGAGTAAAATCTTTGACGAATGGCATTTTTCTTTTCTTTGTGATGAAGTTTATTTTATTATGTTTTTAACTTTTGTGTTATTAGTTTTATATTACTATATGCTTTATTGTAAAAGAAGGAAATATGAAATGATTAAAGATTACTCTATCAACATCTTAAAACTATGATCTATTTATATTAATATATTTTTCCTTCATTTCTTCAATTATTTCAAGTCATACTAAAGCCCTAGCTATATTGGCTACAAAATATTACTAAAATTGGCCTTCTTATTTCTTAAATTCGATACTATGTTTACTTAGTCATATTTTTTGTATGTCCGATGAACTTATTATGTAAGATCCCCTTCCACTAATTAAATTTTATTTTTTAGAGTGCGGCGTTAAAAATAATTCAAATTTTTAATCAGCTCAGCTCAGCTCAAAATTTTGTTTCTGAGTGGTTCCGTCGGCTAAACGGATATAAAAACAAACTCCGCGGAGAAAATGAGAAAGATTTACTAAGCAACTCGGAAGCAAACAGTGAGAACATTTTACGTAATAACAATTTCTTAAATATGGGGAAGGTTACGGAGTTTCCATAGTAATGAAAGAGAGGCTGGCAAATCTTTTTACCATTTTTTAATCGGTGCTTTAGAAGTCGTGAAAATTAGTAAAGAAGTAATGGCAGTGAGTTTCTTTATAAATATTATTTAGGTTATTCCTCTCCCCCGGAATACCGACCCGGCTAATCAACCAACGTGGTTTACTTTCTATCTCGTAGAGAAGGTTAGAAATGTTATTATTTTGAGAAAAAAAAATGATAGTATCCGAAAATCAGTATGATTCCTGGACTCAAATCGTTTCTTTTTTGTTTTATTTGAAAAGGGTATTTGTAGTTCTTGATGCTATAGCAAGTACCAATAAGACAATTAGGATTAAACAATATTATGTGACAAAGAAAATAAAAAACAGACTATACACAATATTATTTACTGTAAATTATATTCATTAATCGTTTTATTATTTTGTATAAGTTATTAAAAAAGTTAATTATTAGGATATATAGGGCATTAAAAAAGTATATTAGTTACCACGGATTTGATTTTTTAGTTCCGGTACCAAAAAAAGAGATTAAATTAATCTAGGAAGAGAACTTGTAGACAATCTTAGCACCATAAGTTTGACCTGGGTTCAAAGAGACACAGTCCTTCCATTTTGGTTGGTTAATAGCATTGACATATCTACCTGGTTCAACAGCGAAACCTTCTCTTGGAGCGAAACCAGCAGCTAACCAATCACCAGTGTAAATTTGGTAAGATGGTTCTGTAGAGTAAACTTCTAGACCAATCTTAGATTCTGGATGGTATGCTTTGGTAACCAAGTTTAATTTTTGAGATCTGGTATCAGTTTCCTTTGGAGCAGAAGAAGCATCAACTAAGAAATTGTAATCGTATTTTGGTTCATCTTTACCTAGAATAGTACTCTTACCGGAGCTAATGGTAGCGATTTCTCTCTTGATAATCTTACCAGTTGGGATAGTATGTTCATCAACATCAATACAATCATCAGAGATAACAGCAATTTCAGTACCTTCGATAGATGGATTGTTGACCTTGTTCAAATTGAAATAAGAGTGATTGGTCATGTTGATTGGAGTAGCTTTACCTTGAACTTTACCTTCGTAATCCATGTCTAGAGTCTTTTCTTCAACGTTCAAAGTGTAAGTAACACGAACTTCAAAGTCACCTGGTAATTCACCATCAGATTCTTTATCCATTAAGATATATTCAGCGGTGTAGATACCTTGAGATGGGTTTCTAACAATTGGACCTAAGAATCTCTTAGTATGGAAACTAGAGATACTAGAGTGGTTAGCATTAACATCATTGTTAATAGTCAATTGATAATCAGTACCATTCAAATTGAATTTACCATGAGCGATTCTGTTAGCGTATCTACCGACAGTAGCACCTAAGTAACAAGCTTCTGGATCAGCATAACTAGCTTCATCATCGTAACCAATAACAACAGATTGACCATCGACCTTCAAATCGACTAAAGTGGCACCCATGTTAGCAATAGTAGCAGCAAACTTAGTGCCGGCACCAATGGTGATAAATCTAGCATCGAATTCTTTTTCTGGAGTAGCAAATTTGGCTTCAACACCGTTTAATTGATAACCGAATGGATTTTCTGTGTTCCATTTTTGTAAATCTTCACAAGCGTTATCAACGTTTAATTCAGTTTGCCATTTCAATTCTTTCTTAGCTCTATCTGGTTTGGCGGTTAAATTCAAAACATCACCTGCTCTTCTACCAGTAATTTCGTATGGAATATCTTCACCACAGGCTTTACAGAAAGCACGGTAAACTTCAAGAACGGTTGAACCAGTACCAGAACCTAAGTTCCATTCACGACAAATACCAGTCTTCTTAGTAGTTTCAAAAGAATCTAAATATTTCAAAGCAGCAATATGACCCTTAGCCAAATCGACAACATGAATATAATCTCTAATTGGAGTACCATCTCTACTATCATAATCGTTACCGAAGACATACAACTTTTCACGTCTACCAGAGGCGACTTGAGCCATATATGGTAATAGATTGTTTGGAATACCCAATGGATCTTCACCAATCAAACCAGAAGGATGAGCACCAATTGGGTTGAAATAACGTAAGATGGCGAACTTCCAGGTATCAGTTTGAGAGTTGTAAAGATCATTTAAAATCTTTTCAATAGTAAACTTAGTGTTACCATATGGATTAGTTGGACCTAATGGACATTCTTCTGGGATTGGAATCATATCTGGGAATCTAGTAGCATCACCATAAACAGTAGCAGAAGAAGAGAAAACGAATTTAGCAACATCGTATTTCTTCATTAATTCTAATAGAACTAAAGTACCTAAAATATTGTTATGGTAATATTCTAATGGAATTTGAGTAGATTCACCGACAGCTTTCAAACCAGCGAAATGAATAACAGAATCAATCTTATGTTCTTTGAAAACTGGTTCTAAATGTTCACGATCACATAGATCAACATCATAAAATGGAACATGATGCTTAGTTAAAATTTCAATTCTAGAGACGGAATCGTAGGAAGAGTTAGATAAGTTATCAACAACAACTACTTCGTAGCCGTTTTCAATTAATTCGACAACAGTATGGGAACCAATGTAACCGGCACCACCTGTGACTAAAACTTTCTTAACTTGTTGAGTCATTTTTCTTCTTTTATATTGATTGATATTATTCTCGGTTGTTTGAGAATATTTCATTGTAACAATTTCTACTATGAAAAACAAACAAGAAAACACATATACAAGAATATAAACCAATATTCTGATCAAAACATTAATGAACAAACCAAATACATTCCCTTATATATATATATATATATATATATTTGTATATCGAATGCTATTGCTATTACTTAATCCTTATTGCTATTATTATTATTATTATAAGGCAAATATAACTTGGATATTGTTATTATCCTTGGTTGCCTCGGGCAACAGCAATCCGACCGCGCCCTCGTGCAGCCATTTCTGTGTCGCGTTCATCAAATGAGATCAGCTCCACATTGCGGGGCAGTGGCTCCCGAAAGTGCACAAAAATTTTAAAAGAAAAGTTCCAAATCTCTCTCTTTCACTGTGTGTGTGCTTACTAGGTAAAGGACTACGTACACTAACATTATGTTCATTAGAGTAAGAAATGCTTGCCCCACATTTTCGTAACGTTTCCTTGCTTTGAAAGCGGAAGGGCAAATACATATATCTTCCCCTCCCCTCGCTTGCCGGCCATGTTGACACCGATTCAGCTGAGTTTTCAGTCAAGATACATAACATAATATAATCTTCCCATACAATCTTTTTTTACCAAGAATATTGGACATGTGCTGGTCGGGTGGCTCCGATGTCAATATAGAAGTCGGACTTTCGTGCTCCTTTTTACCAACTTATCTTGCAATAACATTCAAACCTGAAAAAGATCGCTTATTTTGTAACGTAACTTATCCATCCTTTATTGGCAGAATCTCTAGTAATACAAGCACTCTAGCGTAAGAAGACGAATATACATAAGATTAATTTCATGATATTGATAGTCACTAAAAACAGTGGTTGACTATTGTTTTAACCCAGTTTTCTTCTAAACGGTTATTACTCTCTCTCTTCTTTGAAATGTGTTCATCAGTAAACACTTTAGCAAAATCCCTTTGGGCACGTGACAGGCTGAACCTTTTCTTTGCCTGCGGACATTCTGTGGTTGGAGGGCAGGGGGGAGACCACGGCGGCGACAGAAATTGAAAAATTTTAAAACAAATTTGCCCTCGCTTTCTCCCCCTTCAAAGAATGAAAGAATTGTAATAAACAAAACAAGAAGACGAAGAGCGGGAAGTTAAGGTACACATACACACACTATTAAATAAAATAGTGGTATTCACGGTAAAGTACAACAAGAAGCGTGTGTGAGAGTTGGTGAAGTGATATTATTTCAATACCTATCCTCGTTCTCCATATTGTAGTTCGAGAGCTGATAGACTGAAAAGGAAAGAATTCTACAGAGAAAGAGATACCCCACTGCGTTGGATTCCAATAAAAGATACATAAACCCAACAACAACAACAACAAAAGAATGACTAGCAATCTGACGAACAATATGTTTGTTCCACAATATAACATCTTAGATGATAGTGCTGTTCAAGAGAAGAATGCACCTGCATCATTAGTAGATAAGTGTCCTAAAGTTATTGCGTCATTTATTGATACATATGGTTATAAACCCGATTTTATAGCACATTCACCTGGTAGAGTCAATTTAATTGGTGAACATATAGATTATGCAGATTTCTCGGTATTACCATTATCGCTTGAAAGAGATATGTTATGTGCAATAAAAGTTCACAATTTACAAGAAAATAATAATCCATCAATTACTTTAGCAAATAAAGATAAACAACGTTTTGCCGGTAGAAAATTTGATTTACCCTTAGATGGATCACAAATAAATATTGATCCATCAATTTCAGATTGGTCGAATTATTTTAAATGTGGTCTTTATGTAGCACAATTATATCTAAAAGAAATATGCCCTGAAAAATATAATATTCAACCACTAAATGGTATGGATGTATTTTGTCAAGGTGATGTACCAGTTGGTAGTGGTTTAGGATCATCATCAGCTATTATATGTGCTGTAACATTAGGAATAATTCGTGCTAATATGGGTCACGGTTATAGAATACCAAAAGCAGATTTATTAAGAATTACATCTGTTGCAGAACATTACCTAGGTGTTAACAATGGTGGTATGGATCAAGCTGCATCAATATATGGCCAAAGAGGTCATGCATTATGTGTATCATTTAAACCTGAATTAAAAGCCACACCAATCCAATTTCCAACAATGAGTTCGGATTGGGATATTGAATTTATTGTAGCAGATACATTAGTCGAAGTAAATAAATATGATACAGCATCAACAAATTATAATTTAAGAGTAGTTGAAGTAATTATTGCAGCAAATATATTAGCAATGCATTATGGAGTTGTTATGAATTATGATTTAAGTTCAAATATTAGAAAAGGTAATTTAAGAGATTTTATGAATGCTTATTTAGGTTTACATCGATCACAGGTTAAATTTGAAATTAATGATAGTATAGAATCTAGAATTAATCAATTGGAATTAATGTTAACTTTAACAGAAAATTGTCTTGGTGATAAAAAAGATGGCCATACAGCTGATGAAGTTTCAAAAGCATTGGAATGTTCAAAAGAAGAATTTACAAGAGAATATTTAATGTTATTCCCAATTAGATTCCAAACTTTAAAAATTTATAAACGTGCAAAACATGTTTATTCTGAAGCATTAAGAGTAACAAAAGCATTAAAATTATTTCAAGAGACAAATAATGAAACAAATAATTATACATTTTATCATAATTTTGGTGAATTAATGAATGGTTCTCAACGATCCTGTGATAAATTGTATGATTGTTCAAGTAAAGAAATTGATAAAATTTGTGAAATTGCATTAAACAATGGATCATATGGTTCAAGATTAACAGGTGCAGGTTGGGGTGGTTCAACAGTTCATTTAGTACCAAATGGACCAAATGGCTGTAATGTTGAACATGTGAAGAAAGCATTGATTGAGCAATATTATAAAATTCAATATCCAAACATAACACAAGATGTATTAGATAATGCAATAATTGTTTCAAAAGCTGCACCCGGTAGTTGCATATTTGAATGTTAAATAAATATAAATATGTATATATATATTTAGAAAAAGACATAATGACGTTAACACATATGATTAATCCGCGGAATTACTTCCTTCAGACTTTAATAGGCTGAGATTATTAAAATCCTTTTTCACACTCTTTCGTTGAACTTTGACAGTTTACCCATTCCTCACCATGGCAACGTGCACGGCAAGCGGACATTTCGCTGGTTTCTTCTACCCAATAAGAGATTATAGAAAGGGAAACCCGCGGATATTACCAATATACACCCACACACAACAGCAAGCAGCATCAACGTGAGACATTCACGAACCATTGTCTCGTTTTGCTGGGTGCCACGAAACCCACAACTTTTTCTTTTGAGTGTTTGCACTCAGCCACTACCAGAGAAACAGCTGCAGGACACCCATCAAATTAGTCAGAAAACCAAGCAACTCGGCCGAATTTCTTTATCCTTCTTAATCCACGGCCGAAGTTGAAAGCACACGCAACAGCAATATCCGCGCACGAAAAACCAAAAAACAGAATGCAAATTTTCCGGAGAAACTTATGTAATATTAATAATGGTAGTGAGAATCGGTTATTTCCGTGGATATAACTGCGAAGTCAACCAAAAAGCAAAAAAACAATTTTTTTTTGCTTTTCAGAGTTTTCCTTTCTTTTTTAGGTGCAGAGCCTAAGTAATGTGTGCAGAGGACACTTTAAAGTGCTTTACGCACAGTCATAAGAACAACAACAACAAGGGACAAAATAGTGTATCTTTTTTTTTTTTTTTGGTTAGCCCATCCCATCACTTTGCTCATATCTAAGTATTAATTACTAAGGGACCTACATACAATTATCCTAATTTTTTGCTGATCTTATCTGAATCTAACCATAATTTAAAGGTCATAATCATATTAGTGAATATATATATAAATAAAGTAAAGATATAATTTTGTGAAAAGGGTTTTTCTTTCAAGACTTCTCTCACTTTTTTGTTAACTGTTTTATTTTTTTGCTTAACTCACACACTTACTATTACGTATCGATCCCTTCGTTTGCTCACTATATTTTTTTTCTTAATTTAATTAAATATTAAATAAACTGAGACAATTGAATTCAATCTATACAGAAAAAAAAAAGTAATGTCTGGTAACGAGAATTACCAGTCAGATAGTGGATCGCCATCCATTCCAGAATCTGAAATTGCATTCGATGGTACTGCTATTCACAATAACAAAGGATATGAAAATTCTGATGTAGTATCACAAGCTCCAACTTTTCAATCATTTAGAAATGATGATACTCAAGCAGATAGATTAACTAGAATGTTAACTAATCCAAATGAAGACATTAATTCATTACATCAAAAAAAATTTACTATATCTGATGATGTTGCATCAAAAGTCGAATCCTTAGCTGATAAATTATCAAAACATACTACAAGAAATGGTTCATTGGATCTAAGTTCTGTTGAGACTAATGGATTTGATGCTCATGAAATTTTTGCATCTTTTGTTAGAGATGCTAACGAACAAAATATTCATATTCGTAAAGCGGGTGTTATCTTAGAAGATGTTGGTTGTCAAGGTTTAGATTCTTCTGCCTTAGAAGGGGCTACTTTTGGTAATATTTTATGTTTACCTTATACCATTTATAAAGGAATTAAAGCCAAAAAATCTACTAAGATGAAACAAATTTTACAAAATGTTAACGTTTTAGCTAAACCAGGTGAAATGGTTCTTGTTCTTGGTAGACCAGGTGCAGGTTGTTCTTCTTTTTTAAAAGTTACAGCAGGTGAAATTGATCAATTTGCTGGTGGTACAGAAGGTGAAGTCTCTTATGATGGTATTCCACAAAAAGAAATGATGAAACATTTTAAAGCTGATGTTATATATAATGGTGAATTAGATGTTCATTTCCCTCATTTAACAGTTCAACAAACTTTGGATTTTGCTATCGCTTGTAAGACTCCAGCTAAAAGAGTTAACAATATCTCTAGAAGTGAATTTATTGCTTCAACAAGAGAACTTTATGCTACAATCTTTGGTTTAAGACATACATATAATACAAAAGTTGGTAACGATTTTGTTAGAGGTGTCTCTGGTGGTGAACGTAAGCGTGTCTCCATTGCTGAAGCTCTAGCTGCTCATGGTTCTGTCTATTGTTGGGATAATGCTACTAGAGGTTTAGATGCTTCAACAGCTTTAGAATATGCTAAAGCTATCCGTATTATGACTAATTTATTAGGGTCAACTGCATTTGTTACTATTTATCAAGCAAGTGAAAATATTTATGAGTGTTTTGATAAAGTTTCAGTGATTCACTCTGGTAAACAAATTTATTTTGGTTTAATTCATGATGCAAAGAAATATTTTGATAAAATGGGTTATGAATGTCCACCAAGACAAGTTACCGCTGAATTTTTAACTGCTATTACTGATCCAAATGGGTTCCATCAAATTAAATCTGGATTTGAAAATAAAGTTCCACGTACCGCTGAAGAATTTGAACAATACTGGTTAAATTCTCCAGAATTCAAACAATTAAAACAAGATATTCAAGATTATAAAGACCAAGTTAATGTTGATGATGTTCAATCATTATATAGAAAATCTATGGCTGATGAAAAATCTAAATATGCTAGAACTAAATCATACTATACCGTATCATATTGGGAACAAGTTAGATTATGTACGCAACGTGGATTTCAAAGAATTTATGGTGATAAGAGTGCTACAGTAACTAATATTGTTGCAGCTATTGTTCAATCATTTGTTTCTGGTTCCTTATATTATAATTCTCCTTCATCTACTTCTGGTGCTTTTTCAAGAGGTGGTGTGTTATATTTCTGTCTATTGTATTACTCTTTGATGGGTTTGGCTAATATTAGTTTTGAACATAGACCAATCCTTCAAAAACATAAAGGTTACTCGTTATATCATCCATCCGCTGAAGCATTGGCTAGTACTATCTCAGGTTTCCCATTTAGAATGTTAGGTCTTACATGTTTCTTAATCATTATCTATTTCTTATCTGGTTTAAACAGAACTGCCCATTCGTTCTTCATTGTTTATTTATTCTTAACTATGTGTTCTGAGGCAATTAATGGTCTATTCGAAATGGTTTCTGCTGGTTGTGATAATATTTCTCAAGCTAATTCCATCTCTGGTATTCTGATGTTATCTATTTCCATGTATTCTACTTATATGATTCAATTGCCTTCCATGCATCCTTGGTTTAAATGGATTTCCTATATTTTACCAATTAGATACGCTTTCGAATCTATGCTTAACGCTGAATTCCATGGTAGACACATGAGTTGTGGTGGTACATTAGTTCCATCTGGTCCAGGTTATCAAAATATTACTGATGCCAACCGTGTCTGTGCTTTCGTTGGTTCCAAACAAGGTCAATCCTGGGTCCTTGGTGATGATTACTTGAATTTAACTTTCCAATATAAATATAAGGATACTTGGAGAAATTTCGGTATTATGTGGTGTTTCTTATTAGGTTATGGTATTATTAAAGCCGTGGTCACTGAATATAAGAGACCAGTTAAAGGTGGTGGTGATGCTTTAATTTTCAAGAAAGGTGCTAAAAGATTCACTACTATTAATGATGAAGAATCTGCTAACGATAGTATTGATGCAAAGGAAAAATACTTAAGTAGTGCAAGTAGCGAAGATGACTCTAAACCAATGTTTGAAGATCTTAAGGCTGCCGGTGCTTTTATTTGGAGAAATGTTTGTTATACTATTCCATACGATGGTGGTCAACGTCAATTATTAGATAATGTCTCTGGTTACTGTATCCCTGGTACTATGACTGCATTGATGGGTGAATCTGGTGCTGGTAAGACTACTTTATTGAATACTTTGGCTCAAAGAAATGTTGGTATTATCACAGGTGATATGTTAGTTAATGGTCGCCCAATCGATACCAGTTTTGAAAGACGTACCGGTTATGTGCAACAACAAGATATTCATATTGCTGAATTGACCGTTAGAGAATCTTTAGTCTTTTCTGCTAGAATGCGTCGTCCACAATCTGTTAGTGATGAAGAGAAACGTGCTTACGTTGAAAAAATCATTGAATTACTTGAAATGGAAGAATACGCTGAAGCTTTAGTTGGTGCTGTTGGTAATGGTTTAAACGTCGAACAAAGAAAGAAATTATCTATTGGTGTTGAATTAGTCGCCAAACCTGATGTCTTACTGTTTTTGGATGAACCTACTTCTGGTTTAGATTCTCAATCTTCATGGTCTATTATTCAATTATTAAGAAAATTGGCCGAAGCTGGTCAAAGTATCTTATGTACCATCCATCAACCTTCTGCTACTTTATTTGAACAATTCGATAGATTATTACTATTAAAGAAAGGTGGTCAAACTGTTTATTTTGGTGATATTGGTGAAAATTCCAAGACTCTATTGGGCTATTTTGAAAATCATGGTGCTAGAAAATGTTCCAAAGAAGAAAATCCGGCCGAATATATCCTAGAGGCTATCGGTGCCGGTGCTACTGCTTCTGTTCAAGAGGATTGGCATGATATCTGGGTTAAATCTACTAATTTCAGTGATTCTAACCAAAAAGTCGACGAATTAATTTCCGAATTATCTCAAAAGAAGGATGAATCCGAAGTTGGGGAGAAACCATCGAAATATGCCACTTCATACTTATACCAATTTAGATATGTCTATTTGAGAACCGCTACTACTTTCTGGAGAAACTTAGATTATATTATGGCTAAGATGATGCTGATGACTGTCGGTGGTCTATACATTGGTTTTACTTTCTACGATCCTGGTGATAGTCATATTGGTCTACAAAATGCTATGTTTGCAGCTTTCATTTCCATTATTATTTCTGCTCCAGCAATGAATCAAATTCAAGCTAGAGCTATTGCTGCTAGAGAGTTATTTGAAGTTAGAGAATCCAAATCTAATATGTTCCATTGGTCATTCGTTTTAGTTTCTCAATATTTGAGTGAAATTCCTTACCATTTCTTATTTTCCACCATCTTCTTCGTTTCTTCTTATTTCCCACTAAGAATCCATTTCGAAGCTTCTTCTTCTGCTGTTTACTATTTGAATTACTCCGTTATGTTCCAATTGTACTACGTTGGTCTAGGTCTAATGGTCTTGTACATGGCTCCAAACTTACAATCTGCTAATATTATTCTGGGTCTATGTCTATCCTTCTTAATTGCATTCTGTGGTGTTGTGCAACCAAAATCCTTAATGCCTGGTTTCTGGACGTTTATGTGGAAGGCTTCCCCATACACCTACTTCGTTCAAAATTTGATTGGTATTTTGTTACATAAAAAACCTGTTAAATGTTCCAAGAAGGAATACAGTTACTTCAACCCACCAGATGGTCAAACATGTGGTCAATACATGACTACTTTCTTTGAGTCTAATACCGGTTACATTAAAAATCCTGAAGCTACTACTGATTGTGCTTACTGTATTTACTCCGTTGGTGACGAATATTTATCCTATGTTAATGCTGAATACAGCCATTTATGGAGAAACTTTGGTATTTACTGGGCTTACATTGTCTTTAACATTTTTGCCATGATCGGTGCCTACTACGTGATTCATGTTAGACAGGCTAAATTCTTAGATCCTTCAAAGATTACTAAACTAATTGGTAAAATGACCAACAAGAAGAAATAATCTACTTTTTCTTTTACTTGATTTTTTCAACCAATGCTTTACAAAATACCCTGTAAATTAATTTCTGCATTTTTCTATTTTAGAACTTTTTAATATTTAATAATAAACATTGATATATAATTTACAAATATATTAAATTTAAATAAAAACAAGAACAATAACAATTCATTTATATTATTTATAATCGTTACACAACGCTAGCTTTTTATTTTAAGCTACTTCTTCTATTGTTGGAAGACTCTGTATTGTCATCTCCTTTTCAAATTGCTCCCATGTTTTCATTCTAATCATAGAATGTTCAAATTCGCTATTTGATTCATCATGCCCATTATTTGCATTCTCTCCAGCAACCTTTCTTGTGTCACCCCATGAGAAATCATCAAATTTCCAATATGCATATGTTGGTAATATGAAATTCCAAATAGGTAAAGCGAGGATATATATCAGCATCCAGAGAACATATGAAAAACTAGAAACTGTAACAACAACCAATGCACCAGGGAGTCCTAAAATGAGTGCTAGCAGACATAATGTCATTGTCGGAGTTGGCGATGAGAATATTGAAATCCCAATGACATACATCGTGAAACATATTGCCAGTGGCAATACCAGAGTCCCAATTAATTCTATAATGATAATGAATTGCATCGAAAAACAAAAAGTCCCACACAGGTCCTTTACCAAGACTAATTCAAACAAATTATGAACCGTTGAGTTAATCCAACGTCTCCTCTGAGAAAGTAACACCGAAAATTTCGAAGGTACAACTGTCTTACAGGCTGCCTTTGGAACAAATATCTGCTTACGTTTAGGAAATGTCTTCAACATCAGCGATGTTAAATACCTATCTTCACCCAACAACAGTAAATTCTTTTTATGTAAAGTGGTGACGTCGTTCTCTGAATATTTCTCAACAATGTCAGGATTTACCAGGATTGGGATCCATAAGCCATCAGAACCTTTGGGTGACTTAATTCTATACATCGAAAAACATCCTGGCAAACATGTTACAGAACAAAAGACCGATTCAAATGCCTTTATCTGATGGTGTGATATATAATATTCAAAGACTTGAATAGCAGTCACCCAGGATTCTTTCTTGTTTGCAATTTTCGTTTCACCACATAGACCCATAATCTCAGGATCCTTCACTAATTCTGCAACCATATGGGTCAAGGAATCTGGAAAAACCTTTGTATCAGCATCCACCATCAAGATAGCCTCATAAACATCTGCCATTAACCCTGTGATTCTCCATATATTGACAAGAATTTCAAAATCTAATCTTGTCATCCTTTCATTAAATATCAATTTTTGCAAGAAAGACATTAAAATAATCTGTGAATCCCTCTTACCTCTATTTCCTGGTTTTGCACAAAGTTGTTCTTCTGAAGTACCACATTTTACTACAACCACCATCGGAACTCTTTGTTGATTTTCTAACGGTATTGAATCATTATCGTACTTATAGAATCCAGAGTATACTTTAGCCATATTATGCCTCTTTAGACCAGAGGTAACGGCTATGTAAGAATGAGGGTAAACTTCATGACGTGGTATGATATAATCTTCGACCATATCCAAAACTATATCCGGTGTGGTCTGTGCGTTACCAGATCCCTTAATCAAACCATCACAGATAACAAAAATCAATTTATGTGAGTTTGGGTAGTCTGTTATGGCAAGTGAATCTAATGTAGTTCTTAACCCTGTTTTATCTTCAGAATAACATGTCACCAGACATAGTGTATGAATTAATGGGAAATTGAAAGGCATGAATGAATTACCTGGTTGTTGTATAACATTTTCACTGAGCAGAGATGAATGTAGAGTGTGGCCATTATGCCCTCCACGGTTATAAGTTTTAGTGATAACCGGATCATCATTAAGGGAGGCTGAAACAGATTTATTTTGTGACTCTATTTTATTAGCACTTTCAGTTGCCTCATTAACTAGAACCTCCAGCGATGTGAGTTGGGAAAACCCATCCCTTATCAAAGAATCACGCTTGCCCATATTTGTCAATGCAGTTTCAAGTGAAATAATTTTCGATAATCTACTGGCCGTTGAAACTGATTTGGTACTTGATTCCAAGGGACCTCGAATGTTTATATTTTCAGACCATTCTTCTACAGCTTTATTATGTTTTTGCATAGATTTTGAATCCAATTTGGTCGCACCTTGTACTTTAGCAATAACCCAATGGAAATAGCAAGCAATAATAAATTTAGTGAAAACTGCCCCTAAAATCAATGTCAACGCAACGTAAAGAACCACGTCTGCTGCAATACATCCAATAGTTTGTGATTCAATTTCTCCAACTTTAATAATCTCAGAAAGACACCTTCCGATCTGTTTTTCATAATTTGTATTAATTATTAAAGATATGTCATAACCTTGTAAATTCGAGCCTCTTAATTCATCAAAATATTGTGGATAATCTAGGTCTTTAGTTAGAATCCAATCTAACAATTCAAGATCCAAAACGTCACCATTATACACTACTAAATTTCTTGTATCGTTTTTCACTTCTTGCCAAGTGTAATAAACATCAGCTTCACTTTCTAACTCATAAAAAGTTGATCTAGTGATATTTGAAAGATGACAATCTCGAGGATTTATCTTAGTATTCTTATCAGTCACATTAGATAATGGATCGGTTGGTAAAACTAAACAGGGAAAATACCAAGCAATGTTCTTTTCTTCATCAATTGGTATTGTACAATTATTTCTAGGTGTAATTAAACCCTGACAATTACCATTAACATTTTGAAACAAAAAACTGGCATCTTTCCCTCCATACTTCGATGGACCATATAGGGAATCTTCGGTTACCATAATATAGTCAGGATTATCCTCATTACTATAATTATGCATATATTCATAAGCTGCACCATTAATTACAATATAAGTTGGAGCTACCTCCGAATGTAGCAGACGTTGCCTTGAATAATTACAAAGTGTGCTACTCAAACCAAATGTCAGATAAGTTACAAATACTCCAATATAGAAAATGATTGACAACAAACCGATCTTTTCTCTCCAAGCCACTCTTCGTTCCTTTGTTTTCATACCACATAAGGATAATAAAGACCTGGGTACCCACCATGTAATCAAATAACAGTAGAATCTCCACGCTGATAATGAACGCTCCCTAGTAGAGCCGATATACCGTTTTGCTGGGATATCACTAGCATTTGAATTTGACCTGAAAGTGACGTGTCTGCTAAGTAGTTTACTGCGACCTCCTGATCCTTGTGATTCAACATCCTCTCGAATGCTATCAGAATCTTCCCTTGACATAGTGCGATTAATTGAACAGAACCAATGTCTTATACTTTGAAGAAATGACCCTCAAATTAAAAGGAAATAGGTTAACTTGTGGAATTACCAAATTTCCTCATTTTGTAGTTACCTATTGTCTCTTACGACTGTGACGCAAATTGTAAACTGTACAACAACATCTTTTTTGAAAACGAACAGAGAATGAAACTTCCTCAGCACTTTAGATAACACAAGGATTAACATACATGATGAAGTTAACCAAGAGAACAGTGCCAGTAGGTTGGATGTTTCTTGTTTTTCCCTTTTTTTAACCTTTCTGTTTCTTAGTAAATGTGTCAAAGGGAAAAAGACAAACAAAAGGTGCTTTGAAAAATATAAATATAAAGGGCAAACGAGGGAAGTAGATTTATGAAGTGAGCAAATTTAAAGAAAACACAAAAGGCCTTTGTTAATAATAAAGTGAAAGAAAATAGAAAGTGAACCAATTCATATAGGATATATATTATTTAATGATGCTTAAATTTTCTAAATCGCAAAGTACTGTAGCACACAATGTGCTGGTTGCTACAAGATTCAATTCAACCAAATTATTGATGAGATCCCGGATAGTAGCCCCTTCTTTCCAACATCTGAGAACTTTACATAATACATCGGCAATTTATCAAAAATCACATCTAAGTCGTCAACCAATTGGTGGTAGCGAATCTCAACGTCATGGTAGTAAAACTAGTAGACGATTTGAGAATGTTGAATTCAATGCACCATTATCCATTGCATTTTTCCTTATTGTAGGTGGGTTATCCTATTATATCTTCGAGAATCAAAAGAAGAAAATGGATGCAGAACAACAAAAGGAATCTAGAAAAGGTTATGGTACACCTCAAATTGGTGGACAACCATTTGAATTGATCGATCAAGATGGTCGTGCATTCACTGATAAGGACATGTTAGGTAAATTTTCAATAGTTTATTTTGGATTCTCTCATTGTCCCGATATTTGTCCTGATGAATTAGATAAATTAGGATGTTGGTTAGATGAGCTTCAAAAGGATAGAATTGAATTACAACCTGTTTTTGTTACATGTGATCCAGCTAGAGATAGTCCCGAAGTATTAAAAGAATATTTGAAAGATTTCCATAATAGTATTATCGGTATTACAGGTACATATGCTCAAATTAAACAAATGTGTAAACAATATCGTGTCTATTTTTCTACACCTGAAAATGTTAAACCTGGACAAGAATATTTGGTAGACCATTCGATTTTTTTCTATTTAATGGATCCAGAAGGTAAATTCATTACAATCCTAGGTAGAAATCTTGATGAAGTTTCAGGTGCTGAGAAAATTAGAGAATCGATATGGGAATATAAGAGAACTCATTGAAGCTAAAACAAAAATAGAATAAAATATGTATTTACTTGTAAATAACAATAAATAATAATAATAATAATAATAAAAACAACTTTATTTTGATAAATTAATAAATAATTATATATTTAAGGAAAAAAAACAAATATAAAAGAACACCCAAAATAGTAAAAATGATGTACTAATTTGCCATATTACCACGCAAACTGAAATAAAGGGTGATAGTGCATAAAGTTAAAAAGATATAAGAGATAACTTCCCATCTAACAATGACAGTTTGACCAGATTCACATATCCATTCAAATAAACCTGTTATTATAATAACACCTAGATTACATGTAGTGATAAATTCATTTGGATAATGTGCATTTAATTTAATAATTGAAATCATATTTGGTAATACACCGAATACTATACCAACAAATAAATTTAACCAAAATTTAGGTTGTGATAAATATTCTTCAACAATTAAACCTAAATTACCTAAATTTAAGAAAGGTAATAATAAAATAATTGAAAAAGTTGGTAAATAGAATAAATTTTTTTTATTAATTTTAATTTTTTCAACTCTTGGTGATTCTTCAAACCATTGATTACACCAAACAGCGAATGGGCCAATTGCTAAAGAACCTAAACCTGTAATTAAACCAGCTTTTAATCTATCAAATAACCACGGATCATTCACTTCTTTAGTCTCTTTATTAACAGACATCTTACCTGCTAATAAATTACAAGTAGCATTAGTATAAGAAACAATTAATATACTAATTACAGCTAACATCATAATTAAAAAATTTCTAAAGACATTCTTATTTCTTGAAACGCTACAGACACCATATAATAAAGTAGTCATTTCAAAAAAAGCACAATTTTGAATCAAAGTAATGTCAAATGATGGAGATAAACCTAACCCTAAAGTATAAGTTACCACTGTAATGGCTAAAAAGCAGGACATTGTAAGAATTTTGACAAAATACCTTATATTTGAAGAGAGACTCTTGTCTGTCGATGCAGGCTGTGGTAATTCTATAGGTTCCGAAAGATCCACATCAGCATCATCCATATCAGAATTTACACCATTAATTTTATTGTTATTATTATTAATAGTATCTTCAGTTTCATTATGAGACCAAATTAATTTACTAAATGGAATCAATAGATACCATGATAATAAATATAAGATTGCTAAATGTACTGTAAAGCCTTGTCTTGGAACACTCTGAGACTTTTGTACTTGTTGTGTTTTTTGATCAACTAATTGTTCTCTACCAACAATATTTTCAAATGATCTTGTTTGTATCATGTAAGTGACCACCGCGGTCAACCATAACACGTTAATATTTCTATAGAATGGCATTTCCTATTGTGTGTGTATGGTACAGTTTGTGTAAGTATTATCGTTGATATCTCAAATAAATCTCAATAATAGGAAAAGAAGTTTACCATTGGTGATTGTTTATGTAGAATTAATATATGTTTAAAGTATCTATGAATATCATCAAAAAATCTTGAAATATATCTCCTAATTAAACTTGAGGGGCTTAGTTTACTACGAAATTTCCGAATAGAAAATCGGATACGGCTGGCCGTGTTCAGTGATAATACAGCGGCGGCTGAACGCGAAAAATGCATAAGATTTCGGGGGGCGGGGCGGAGAGAGGGAAAACCGGTGTTCCCCCAAGAAATTGAAAAATTTGGGGGACAAAAATTTGAGTAACCCTAATACCCATGCGTTTAAGATATTCCATGCACTATATATTTTGCTACAAGGGATCCCTAACTAGGGTTAAAGTTCGGAAGAGAAAGGTGTCACAATTTAGAATATTTTACTATCCTTGTTGTAATTATCAGAGTAATGAAACAGGAAAATTCTAAATGTTTTTTTTGGGAATGTAGTGTCACATTATCGATATAGCAATATATACGATATCTAAAGCATACTGTTCTTAATCTTTTAAAGTTACGTCAAAATCAGGACCTTCAGCCAAAAAAAAATAATACAAGAAAAATAACGATAAAGTACACCCATTATGCTGATCGAAGCTGAAATTGTAGAAGATTCAACTTGCGAGAGTAAATTTGTATGAACATAATGAATCCTGAGCTATTTCGGAATATGCTAAAATTTCCTTAACCGTTGATATATATTAATTCTAAAAGGAATTCTTAATTTAGAAATATTGTCATTTACGTGCAGAATAGTTTGGATTCATATATGTTTAAGGAACAACAAGTATTTCAAATACGGTACCGTTTCTACATAACGCATAACAAGAACGAACAAGACGTCACTATTCCATATCCAAATGGAATGGCAAGTACAGTTCTTACACGTTGAATCTGCCCTTGTAAACATGGAGAGAGTTGAAGTTTCAATTTCCAATCTTAAGTACCCCCATTAACTTCTCAATCATTCGTCTGACGCTCAGCCAATTCCAAGCTTTCTTAGTAAAGAATGAAGCAATTTAACGTGACACGAAATTGACGCGCGCTGTATTATTTTGTGCCGTGTGGATATTTTCTTATGCGGTGGGTGGGTGATAGTGGCCAGGTGGACTGTCTGGCCCACGTGACATTGTCACCTATTTGGTCGAAGTCCTCTACGACACTTAACATATATATCAATACTCATCTTGATCACCACAGTCAGGCAAGTAATTACCACTTTACATTCACAATTGGCTCGTCAGAGATTGTGTATGACCTCATTCGTTTTTTCAACTTACAAGTAATAAGTACCAACGTATATAAGAGACCAGTCATGTAGAACAGTTAGGTAACAGCAGTCTCCCCTTCTTACTGTCATGTTAGAATCATATTAAGTACATATATATACACACCCTCACATATACACATACCCTACACTATGCCTGCACCACACGGAGGAAAATTACAAGATTTAGTCGCTAGAGACTTACCTCGTCACGACGCCTTATTGGAAGAATCAACCAAGTTGACTCATCAATGGGTTTTAACAGAACGTCAAATCTGTGATATTGAACTGATCTTAAATGGTGGGTTCTCCCCGCTTAATGGGTTTTTAAACCAAGCAGATTACGATTCCGTAGTCTCTACCAGTCGTCTTGTAGACGGTACCCTATGGCCAATGCCAATCACTTTGGATATTAATGATGAATCCTTCATCAAAAGTGGTATTCAAACTGGAGAACGTATTGTTCTATCTCAAGATGGTGAAATTCCAATCGCTATCCTAACAATTGGAGACATTTGGCAACCAAACAAATCTCTAGAAGCTGCTAATGTATTTCGTGGTGATCCTGAACATCCAGCAATTCGTTATTTGAATGAGCAAGCTGGTGATTGGTACATTGGTGGTTCCTTAGAATGTATCCAACTACCTGTCCATTATGACTACCCTGGCGCTCGTAGAACCCCAGCTCAATTGAGAGCAGAATTTGATTCTCGTCACTGGGATCGTGTTGTTGCCTTTCAAACTAGAAACCCAATGCATAGAGCCCATAGAGAATTGACTGTTAGAGCTGCTAGAGAGACTAATGCTAAGATCTTGATTCATCCAGTGGTTGGGTTGACCAAACCTGGTGATATTGACCATCATACAAGAGTGCGTGCCTATAATGAAATTGTTAAAAGATACCCTGCCGGGATGGCTCTGGTATCCTTATTACCATTGGCAATGAGAATGGCCGGTGATCGTGAGGCTCTATGGCATGCAATCATTAGAAAAAATTATGGTGCTACCCATTTCATTGTTGGTAGAGATCATGCAGGTCCAGGTAAAAACTCAAAGGGTGTCGATTTCTATGGTCCTTATGATGCTCAAGAATTAGTTGAATCACATCGTGATGAATTACAAATTACTGTAGTACCATTTAGAATGGTTACTTACTTACCAGATGAAGATAGATATGCTCCAATTGATACTGTGGATACATCAGTTACACGTACTTTGAATATTAGTGGTACTGAATTAAGACGTCGTTTAAAGGTCGGTGCTTCCATCCCAGAATGGTTCTCTTACCCAGAAGTCGTTAAAATTCTAAGAGAATCTAACCCACCAAGACCAAAACAAGGGTTTGCTCTATCTTTATTACCTGAGAATTTAAATGTCTCTACAAGACAATTATCAACTGCATTATTATCTATCTTCCTTCAATTTGGTGGTGAAAGGTATTATAAAGTCTTAGATCGTCAATTTGGAAACAATGACATTTTACGTGAATTGATAAATGATTTTGTCCAAGCTGGTTCAGGTCTAATTATTCCATCTGATGTCACCGAAGTTAAGGGTGGATTGACAAACGTTTACACTGTCGGTAATTCTGATGACGCTGATATCAAAGTTAGTGGAACCGACAGTTCTGTATTTGATATCGTTCAAAGAGTAGTCTTATTCTTGGAAGATAATGGTTATATCAACTTTTGATTGTTATAGATATATACTGCATTTGCACAATACTTATTTAAATATTATAAAAAAAGAAAAGAAATATTTTTAAAAATTTATGCTATTGAAACTCCAAATTACACAGAAGAGTTAAATAGTTTTTGCTGTCTTAATATTATCACTTACACATTTACTTATTTACAAAATACATTATTAACCTTGAACATCTTGTAGATCTCTCACATATTCTAAAAAGGTATTGGCTTTAGCCTCAGAATCAGAAAAGTGATTGTTCACTGTGATGTCCAAACTCAACATATAATTTGAAGATTGTGGATCATTTTCCTCTTGGATCGATGAGATTTTGTTATTTTTCGTGCTTGCAAGAATATCAAATATATCATTTGTCTGAGAACCGATATCGAGAGTATTGTTATCTAGAGGTACTAGACTAAACTTATATTCAAATCTACTAGCACGGGGTTCCGCAGTAACCAATTCTTCAAAGATAGGATCATAATGCTCGGATTGGTTTCCAACAAGACCTCCGAGGTGTGCATATTGATAAGCCTCTTGTAAGAAAACCTTCACTGAGCTATACAGATGTTCGTAACTAACGCTTAATGGTACTTCCATCACTAGATCTTCTTCCATAACAATATCTGGCGCATATGCTGGTTTCTTTACAACCTGAGGTTTATCTTCTACAACAGAGGCGACGGTATCATTAACCTGTGAAGACGTTAGAATCGTCTTCTCAATACCTGTTAAGTCCAAATGTCTCGATTTATTAATATATTCTTCAATAGCGACAGACGACTCCTTAGGAATCTTACCAAGATGAGATAGAATATCACCTTTTAAGAGTGTACCATGTAACCCTGTGGCTGGAATATTTTCCAATGCATCTTCCTTAGATATACCATTTTCTGCTAATAACATACTCACTGATGGAAGTAATGTTTGGCTCTTGTTTGCTACATACATGGTTGTATCTCCTTTGGTACTAGTAGCTTTCTTATCCTCTGTTACTACCGGTTCCTTTGCTACTACTGGTTTCTCTTGTTTCTTTATTGTTTTCTTCTCTTTAGTACCGGCTATCAATGAATCCACATCAATTGCACTGACATCATCGTCTACATCAGCTGTAATTGCAATGCTGGTACCTACAGCAATATCCTTTTCACCATCTTGTTTCAGAATTCTCACTATCTTACCATCATCTAAAGCTTCAACATCGATTTGTGCTTTGTCCGTCTCGATCTCGAGCAGGACATCCCCTGCTGCATATTCTTCTCCTGCTTTCACTTTCCAATGAACTATGCCACCCATCTCCATAGTAGGTGACATAGCAGGCATCAGATATGGTTGAATTGCCAATTGAGACCCTTGCCAATGGAATCCTTTGCGTGGGATACATCTCCATAAGTTGGAATTTCTTGCAAGCCTGCTGACATTAGCTCTCAACATGATCAACAGATAAAGATAATTATAATTTTTTTTAAATCCTATCAATAGAAAATTAAATATATTGTAATAATGCGCTTTAATCGTTCTATTTCATCTATAATTGATAGTTTAACGAAGTAACCTCTCTTTTGTATTGTTCCTTAAAATTTCAACTCTCAAAGATTTTTTTGTATTGCAACAACAAAAAAAGGGCTGAAATTGTTTTTTTTTCTTTCTGTAATACAAAACCAAAGACACTACAAGTTGTTAATTTCATAAAGATTGTTCTTACATAAAGGGATATATATCTATATATCTATATACTTTTTGTTATTGTTTTTTAACGTTGTAAAGCTTGTTCTAAACGACTTAGAGGAACTATCTTATGATTGTACTTGTCCCATGCATTGTCGTCCCCCTTGAGAACCAATTGCAGGTCAGTTGGTTGGAGACGTTCTTTCAGGAACAAACCAAAATTGGTAGGTTGACTTTCTGATTGCTGTAGATACGACCACATTGCTTTATAACAACCACCAACTGCGCATGAGTTTGGATTCTCCGATCTGAAGTTACCGCTTGTGGCACCTAGAACTTGAGAAAATCGTTTTACAATTGCCAAGTTTTTAGATGCTCCACCAACAAAGTACACATGTTCAGGTCTACAGTCAAAGTACGTGGTTAATGGTAATTCATCGTAGTCAAATTTTACCATTGTATTGATCTGAATCGATGTATAGAAAGCTCCGGGACGTGGAGTCAATAATGGAGAAACACGGACTCTACAACTTAACGCTTGAGACTCGACAATATTCTTGGCATCATGTCTTAAATCATTGAATTGGTCTACTTTTTGCAAAATTTCGCCTGTATCCTTGTCAAATAGAACTCTCTGGCAAACAGCTGGAACACTAGGAACGATTTCACCTAATGGGAAATATATGGCCAATTCATTATCGTTCGAGATGTTATCATCACTTACAGCTTCGTTAAATGTTATCCAGTTCCCAGGTTTCTTGTCATGACACACTATATTCAATTTATCACGAATTTGTTCTCTGGCTAGAGATCCATTACAATAACATATCATACCCATATAGTGATTAGGGATCGTTGGATGAATAAATAAGTGGTAGTTAGGTGATGGATGATATTGATCTGTAACCAGTAATACTGTGGTACTTGTCCCTAAAGAAACAAGGACATCGTTATTACGAAGGGGCAATGAACAAATGGTGGCTAAATTATCACCTGTGAAAGGGAATATTGAGCAATTACCGTTAAAACCATATTTATCAACGAAATATTGAGATACGGTACCTGCACGAAGTGGAGATCCAGCACGCATAGGTTCACCGAGTAATTTCGATAGTAAACTGTTACCAATCTTGTAAGGTCTATTACATTCTAATAATTGAACCAAGGGCTCACTAAATTTCCTTTCTTGGATATCGTAAAGGTTCATCCCACATGCGTCTGCTTCTTCCAACGGAACAAATTTACCACAGAGCAAAGACGTTGCAAAATTAGAAACTAAAGTTATAACATGCGATCTTTCATATACATCTGGCTCTTCTTGAATAATTTTAAGTATCTGAGGACCTGTGAATCTAAAATGTGCCCTTGAGCCAGTAATCCTAGCCATCTCCTGAGGACCCCCAATCGTGTGTTCCATTTCCTGACATTGTTTTCCAGTACTATGATCTTGCCAGTTTGGAGCTGTAGGTCTAGCAAATGCATTGGGTACCAATTGATCCTTTAAATAACCATGGTCAGCTTGTAAACTTTCTAACAAGTCACAGGCTTCCTCAGTCCAATATACAGAACCATGCTGTTGGCAAGAACCTGATACAGCTACTACTTTGCTCAAATCAAATCCAGCATTGACAAATCGTTGTAATACAAGATCAAAAGCCTCTACCCACTGTGCTACTGGACTATCAACAATATCGCCTTTGTGATATACCCCCTTTTCTGTGTTATAATGGGGCAGATCTTTATCGAATTCCACAGTTTGTTCACCAACGATACATTGGTGTTCATCTACAGCTAAACACTTTAATTGTTGTGTCGAAAGATCAAACCCTAGATAATAAGTACCTCCCATTATTATTAAGCCTGATGTATTTCTAATTTTATCTTTCAGAATATTTTATCCTCTTTCTTTTGTCTAATTTTAGAAAATTGTTATAAAGTGAAGTATTCCTCGTTCCTTTAATATTTCATATCCCTTAATTTAAATAAAACCGAATAAAATAATAAGCGAAACATTAATAATGAACTAGAAATAGAACAGCATACAATCTTGGAATTAGATGGACATATGGCTAAAAACTGAGAATATTTATTACTAGTCTATATATGTATGTGTTTATATCTAACTATAAGGTCTCTATAACTTTTTCTTCCCAATGGAAGAAAACAACATCTTGGGTTTCATGCTGTTCATCGTGTGAGAAAATACTTTCTTCTTTAGGTGGCTCACATTCTGGTTGACTGTGTTGACTGTATTTATCACCGTGTTCTTCTTTGTTAGGTCTTCTGCGTTTGCATACGCCTCCCTAACATGTCTGTTGTCCTTGTACTCCTGGAACAAAAATTCTTTCTCCTTAGAAGAAGCCTTCAATGAGTAACTGATCCATGTCTGGATTCCCGTATCGTAATTTCCTAACTCTTCATAATAACTCGTAAGTTGGTCATATTTTGACGCATTAGACAGATTGCTAATTATGAGTTTGTTTAGATCCAATTGTGGGATAGAATGGATTTGATTTATTCTAGCTATCTCTTGTGAATTTGGTTGATGGATCCCCGGGCCTTCTACTTTCCTCTCTGAGGAGTATGTAGCGTTGGATATAGATCTGAGTCTAGATGTATCCTGTTGTTCGTTACCATTATTATTGATATCAGTTTTCATATTAGTGTCTATATTATTTGGTAATGGTGGTAAGTTATTAGCACGACCGATGAGTCCAGGTACATTATATATTGTACTGTTATCATATATTGTCTTTGTATCTCTAATGGTCTCTAACTCACCAGAGTTATCGTTATCTTCAGAAGGGAACGCATTCCAACCACTTTCAATACCAGAATAAGTCGAGACTGCACGTCCCTTCATGCTAGATGGTGTTAAATCTATTAAATTACCATTCTCATCATAGACAAACCCTGGAGGTGCCTTTTTGGAGGTTTCTTGGACGAATCCGGATCTCAAAGAATCTGTGTCTGGTTTCCATTTACCAAGGTTTACAGATTGTCTCGATTTATCAAGGTCTGTTGCATTTTTGTCTTCTATTATTTTATCATCATCACCTTCCTCCTCTGTATCATCAGGATTCAAAACTTTGTCTCCTGTAAGGTCTGTCATTGCAGAAGAAGAATCATCTCGATCTGTATCTTCATGAGTAGTATCGAGCAGAGAACTATCCTCACCTTGTATCGAATCTTTTTGTTCAATATCATTAGCTTCGGAAGATGTATCATCCCCATCTGGTTTTATACCCTTTTCGCCATCATGAGCCTTTTCAATTGTATCTTTACTTTCAACCGATGATGGGATAGAGAGTATATCTCCATTTTTATCATCATCTTTTTCTAAGTTATTGATAGATTCCTTCGTTACTGGTGTGTCCGGTATGCTGTCGTTATCTTGCATCATCTTTGAGAAATAGCCAGACTCTGAAATATTCATCGTCGGATTATCGTCTGATGAATTATCATCTTTTTCTTTATCATTGTTACTCTCAGATGAACTACTGTGAATTATAGATTCCCGTATCTTCTTATTTGTAAACTTGAACGGCGATTCATCTTCACGTGGCTCTTCAGTATCATATGTGATTGAATTTGTATAAGAAAGAGCATCATCTTCGTCGTTATCATCTTTGTATTGATTTGTGGCATCGGGCTCAAACTCATCAGAGCTGTCTCTATAAGATAAATCAGGTATTGGAACACCAGCAGATACTAATGTAGACACATTCTCATTTTCGTGTTCCTCTGATAGTCTTGATAATTCTTCAGCATCATCGGTATCACTCTTTGTAGCATACTCAGCCAGAATCGGAAATTCATCATTTTCACTTCCATTGTTAGGTTTTGTTGACTCTGGTTCTTCCATATTCTCATGCGCTGCTTGTGGTGTAGTCTCATGTTCTATATGGATTGTTGAATTACTTTGCGTTTCAGATATCTTCGCTGAAATATTATCCTTTTGTTCTTCTTGATCTTGAAAACTCTCTTGTTCCACAGGTTCTTGATGCTCCTTATCATCTGTATCATCGTCATTATCAATCATACTAGCGAAATACCCACCTTTTGACACTTGCATGTCGTCATCCTCCGTATCTTGTTCCGATGAGACAGTTTCATCTACAATGTTAGTGTGTGGGCTATCAATATCATCATCATCTTGATTAATATCACCAAAAGTACCCTGTTGTGGTTCCTTTGGTGTCATTTCTTTTGATATCTGTACCATTAGATTATCTAGATCATCGCTGAATTGGTTATTTTTAGATTGACGAGAGAATTTCTGAGGTAATTGAACCTCTGGAGATGGAACCTCCGTAATTTGTTCTTCTTGTTGAGGCATCTGTGGTAATTCTATCTCTGGATCGCCAGATGCATTTACTTCGTCGCCATAATCAAGTTTAGGAAGTGTGGGTAGTTTCATCTTCTGCGATGCATCACCATGTTCTTCTTCGTCACTAGAGTCCCAGTCAGCCCCATCGTAATTCGTTTGGGACGCACTCGTCCATCTATATGATTTTCTTCTGTTCACTTGCTCACTCATACCAGGTTGATAATATCTGTTATATACGAATTCTACCAGCAGTCTCTCTTGGCCAAAGTTGTTGTTGTTTTTGTAGGTCCTTTTCATATTAATTCAGTTCATTTTTGTCTTTTTTTAATTTATTTTCAAAATTTTGGTGAAGCAAAAAATAAATATTAGATGGCCAAGATAAAACTAATAATAACAAAGAATAAATGTAAACCTAGGATTACAACTGTTTATATATATTTGCTAAATGCGGTTTATTGGTCTACTTATTTATTTATATTAATGAAGGAGAGAAGTGAGAGAGTATATGACTATTTAGTGAACAAAGTGATGACGTCCTCATCATCTATCCTATGAGTAAGACCACATTTTTGAGGTGAATGTTTAGCTGAAGAACCCCAAACTAAAGCATACTTGAACTTATCCTTGAAATCTCTGTGGATAGAATGACATAGATCCCCAACTGAAGAATTGGACCTTACCACTAGTGGATCCTCAAAACTTGGTTTAAACCCACGTTTCTTGGTGTACACACGACTTAAATTCAATTGGTACCATATCTGTTCAACAACGTCATCCATTCCTAAATCCATCTCACATGAGATAACCACAGTGTTTGGTTCACGAGCCAATTTGTCAACTTCTTCCAAAGATACGGCGTCGATCTTATTGTAAACGTATAAACATTTGATATAGTTACGATGTTGATCATTAATAATATCAATGAAGTCATCAATTGTACACTGATCATCACGTACCAATACATCTGCATTATGTACACGATAATCCTTCAATATCATCTTGATGGCGTCTTCAGTCAGGTTTGCTTGAGGTGGAGCAGTAAACGTTACTTTAACACCACCTGTTTCCTTTTTCTTGTAATAAATATTTGGACGTTCTTTGTTTAAACGGATCCCAACTGCTTCTAATTCTGCCTCTAGAGATTCACGTTGGTGTTGACTCTTTGTTGCATCAAGAACCATCACTACAAGGTCTGCAGTTCTAGCTGTAGAGACAACTTGACGACCACGACCTTTACCTTGAGAAGCACCATAAATAATACCTGGTAAATCCACAATTTGAATCTCAGCACCTTCATATTTAAGAACACCTGGAACAGAAGTCAATGTTGTAAATGAATAATGGGCAACTTCACTCTTGGTAGATGTAATTTTCCCCAACAAAGAAGATTTTCCTACAGATGGGTACCCAATTAACACGGCTCTAGCATCACCGGATTTGGCAACTTCAAATCCAGTACCACCAGCACCACCAGTACTAGCGGCATTCTCTTCAAGCAGTTGTTGTCTATATCTCGCCAGTTTACCCTTTAAAAGCCCCAAATGATGTTCTGTGGCTTTATTCTTCTGCGTTCTGGCCATCTCTTCCTCGATGGCCTTGATCTTTTCTATGACACCCATGATTATTCGATTACTATTATTATTGGCTAGAAATTGTCTCCAAAAGCGTTAATCCGTGCACTCTGTTCAAATAAACAATTTAGAGTCTTCTACACACTAGCTAAATCACTTGAATTATAGTTCTAAGAGACTATTTCTTCCCAAAGTATCTCAACTTTTAAACGTTTTAGTCCTCTTTGCTCCCTCAAAAGAACTGAAAAATTTCTTCGCCAAAAATTTCAATTTCACAACGCAAAAATTTTGGCAAATTTCCATATAAAAGAAGGCAGAAAGAGAGAGAGAAAGACATGGAATCAACAACGGTTTCTAGACATAGAAGGGGAGCAGTGTGCTAGGTAATTATTGAGATCAGTATTGTGAGGTGTTTTAATGAACGGATATAATAATAATAATAACAACAACATGAACGGTAACACCCAAGGGTTTTACCAACCATCACAGCAGTTCGCGTTCCCCCAGGGGTCGATGTCTTCCACAATGCCCACGATGGGGAAAAGTCCCGATTCTATGGGACTAGGTGTTGCTCCAGATCCTTTACCTATGGGAATATTGAATGCATTATCCACAAAGGGTTATGCTCACGAACCTCCTTTACTTGAGGAACTAGGGATCCATTTTGACCATATTCTAGCTAAGACAAAAATTGTTTTATTACCTGTACGCCGTACGTCTCAAAGTTCTATGTCTCAAGAATTGTTATTAGACGCAGATTTGTCTGGTCCATTATTATTCTTTATGTTATTTGGGTTATTTTTACTCTTAGCTGGTAAAGTTCATTTTGGTTATATCTATGGTGTGGCTTTATTCGGTACTGTATCATTACATAATTTATCCAAGTTAATGTTCAATCAATCTAATTCTGCACAACAAGTGTCTTTACATTTCTTTAACACAGCATCTATCCTTGGATATTGTTTCTTACCATTGTGTCTATTGACAGCAATAGGGATAGTCATGAATCTTGATAATACACCAGGTTATGCCATGGGAGCTCTAGCAGTTCTATGGGCTACTTGGTCCGCTTCTGGATTTTTAAACTCTTTACTACAATTACAGAATGCAAGAGCACTTATTGCATATCCTCTATTAATCTTTTACAGCGTGTTTGCTCTAATGGCTATATTTGTTTAGATTAGTTTTATAAATAAATAGATAAAATTAAATAAAAAATCTAATAGAAAAGGTACGTTTTTCCACAACAAACCGTCAAGAACAACAATAAGAGAGAATAAAATCTTAAAAGAAACTTAAATAAACAAGGTTAGAAAGTGAACCATTGTTCAAATAATAGGATATACATTATATGAGGAGAAGTGCTAAGTTGGTTAGTCACATAACCACCCCGATTTTTTACCCAAACGCAAGGCCCCATTTAGGTCATTTATACTCTAGTTTACTTTGTGATGTTCAGCATCGATGGAAATTGCTTAAAGGGGTGGATTCATTATTGACTACAGGGACAGACGAACATGGATTGAAGATACAATTGGCTAGTGAAAAGAATCATTATAAGAATCCTCGAAAGTTCGTAGATAAACTGTTTCCTGAATTCATAGGGTTGGATAAATTTTATAATGTGAAATTTACAAAATTTATTCGTACAACAGACCCATTTCACATTGAAAATGTGTTGAAACTTTGGGAATTGTGTAATAAGAATGGTTATATATATAAGGGAGAACATCATGGCTGGTACTCTATCAGTGACGAAACCTTCTACCCTGAATCAAAAGTCATTGTTGACCCGAAGGACTCAACCCGTCATATTAATACAGAATCATTTAATGAGGTGATATATCAATCAGAAACAAACTATTACTTCAAATTATCAGCATTTCAAGATAAAATGTTAGACTATATAGAGAATCAAAATCCAGAATTTGTTTACCCTTCATCAAAACGTGATCAATTGGTGAAGGATTTGAAGACAAATCCGTTGCAGGATCTTTCAATCTCGAGACCTGCCTCTCGTCTTCAATGGGGTATTACTGTACCAAATGATCCTGAACAAAAAATATATGTATGGTTCGATGCTTTATGTAACTATGTGTCTGCCATAGGTGGTATAGACACTTCAACAAAACCAGCAACTATCCCATCACTTCATTGGACCCAGACTACCCATTTAATAGGTAAAGATATAACAAAATTTCATTGTTTATATTGGCCCAGTTTCTTGATGGCTGCAGATTTACCTTTACCAAAACGTGTGGTAATACATAATCATTGGATTTCTAATGGGATGAAGATGTCTAAGAGTCTAGGAAATGTTATTGATCCAATTGTGGTTGGGAAGAAATACGGTCCGGATATTGTAAGATGGTACCTATTAGAAAATTCCAAGATTGATGCAGATGGGGATTTTATTGAATCTAACGTATCTTCTTTGAGACAATTGTTCGTGTCCAAATGGGGTAATTTAATCAATAGATGTTGTGGTCAGAAATTTAATATATCAAGAGCAATTGGTACATTTTCGATGGATCGTTCCGACCGTATATTGAATCTATGGAAGGATAACAGTGAGGTAACAACACATATTAATAATATTTTTGAACAATTGAATAAGCTTCCTCGGCAGATGGATGAAAAGATAGACAAGTTTGATCATTCGAACATGTTAAAAGAAATTTGGAATATGGTTAATGATGCCAATCTCTTAATCCAGGTTAGTAAACCTTGGGAAAAACCACAATTGCAACAAGATTCAATAATATTCCTGTGTATTGAAACAGCACGTATATTGTCCATTCTAACCCAGCCTATCATTCCTATGGTCTCCAGTAACTTTTTGGATCGTATGGATATTAAACCAGAAAGAAGAACATTGGATTTTGTGACACTTGGATCAGATAATAACTATGGGGAGAATGCCAATTCTTCTAAAAGGAATCTACCTCTTGAGTTATCTCCATCGGAGAATGAATTCACACACACCATGTAAATAAACATATACAATTATGAAATCTGTAAAAAAAAAAAAATTATGCTCTTAGTATGTATATATGTGCTTATATATAATGCAATTTATGCTATAATTATAAGTGATTGTGATTTAAATGCTTTCTTTTTCGTTATTAATAAGGAGAATCTGTATCAATTATTTTTGATTCTACATCTTCCTCACCGTAATCTTGGTTCATGAATTTCTCAATCTCTTTGAATTCCCACGAAACGTTGTGATACTTGTTTACATGTTCCTCATCTACACTGATAGTTCTTTTAATTCTCTCAAGTTGTGATGGATTAACAATACGAACTGCTTTTCTTTTGTGCTCCTTGATACCAGGCACATGGCCAACACTCATGCCAACTTTCACTAAAGTTTCAATACCTTCCTTGGAGTTCTTAGCAATATCAGAGTCGAATTGTATCGCACCCTTTGGAATAATTAATATGATGGTGGATCCTCCAAATTTGAAATAACCTAGTTCGTTACCTCTCTTAACAGAGTCACCTTCTTTACATGTTAATATAACGGAACCAACCATCATCGCCCCTACTGGGATAAATAAGAAGGTGCCGAATTCTTTTGAATGTATTGGTATAACCACCCGAATATTTTCACCAAAGACATCTAACCCACTTCGAATAGCCATTGGGTTTACTGTATAATACTCACCATCAATATATACGGGTTTCCCCATTATACCATCGCACGGACTATGGAAACGGTGATAATCTTGTGGTGCAAGTCTGAAGATAGCAATACTAGTATTTTTCTCGTTACATTTGTCCAACTTATAATCTCCGGTTAATTTATCAATACTGAATTTACTACCTTTAATCCAAATTTCTTTCGATTTCGCAATCGTATCAAAGACAGTACAACGCGAATCTGCACATGATACCATTACTTGGGAATCTTCTCCCTCAATAGTTCTACTTCCAGGTTTTAGTTTTCTAAAGAAAAATTCGTTAAAAGTTTTGTAGTCTGTATCCAAACATTGTGATACGTCTAAGGAATGAAATTTGATAAATGGTTCTATTTGTTTAACTGACGCCGGATCATCAAATTTTTTACCTTGTCTTATTGACATGTTCTTCAATAAATTTTTGAATTTCTTTGTCTCTGTACCTCTACCATTGTATATGATTCTCATACCAAATTTAACATGTGCACTAATCTTTTCTTCGATGATAATACCTGTATCTCTATCCTGTACAAGAATATTTGCATTATTTGAACCAAGTGCATATTTACCATATGTTAATTTAATTAGTACCTTCGAAAACCATCTCTTAGAGGCAAATTCGGAAGATACATATGATGGTTTTAATGTCTTATTTGAATGAGAGAAACTACAAATAGCAAAATGAGTAATCAGGTCATTTTCAATCATCAATTTGGATTTCAAAACATTGTTACTCTTTTTTCTTGATTTGAAACATTTAGGACATCTCCAAACATTCTTAAATTCTGCAGACTTCTTCCAATTTTGTAGACCTTCGATTAGTTGAATTTTCGAGATATAATCACCAGACCACGGATTCTTAGAAAACCGTGCAAAAAATTCTAGTACATCTTTATCTGTGAACGACCCTAATTTGTCCAAGAATAACATAAGGTCACACATATCGAAATTTTGTTTTATGGTGCTTCTCAGCACAGCGTATTTCCAAAAAGTATTCTTTAACGTCATGTACGGCATAAATCTCATCCTTAGGTGAAGTATTGGTTGTGTGTATCTTGTAGAATCCTTTTTCACTAATAGTTTCATTGGAAGATCGAAATCAGTCCACTTTGATGGATCTTTATTTTGTAATTTTTCAATCATATCAGTCCAAGGTAAATCATATTCGGCCACTTCATCATTAAATGTGAATGAATCTTTATCTAATACTCTGAAGTGGAAGCTGAAGTTTTTTTCGTTTGGAAACACTTCAAACGCAGCAGACTCGCCAAATGTCGGATTTAATGTGTGTTTCCTCCAAGATGTTTTGAATACCTTTCTTCCAAATGATGCTACAATAAATGGGTCCATATCAAAAGTTCTTGACAGTTTACTCTTTAATGGTGGTAGGTCTGTAATGGAGACAAATTCTGTAAACATAACACCCAATGAATGTTGCTTCTTTGAGACTTGAAATGTAGTTTCGACTTTCCTTGTAATTCGTTCTTTATAACTTTTTGTGTTACGTCTCATACGTATCAGTTTTTTTACGGTAGGTCTAAATATTAGCCCATTCTGATCATTTGCTTGATCGTCATTTTCGCTGGAATCATCACCGGACATAGACCTTTCATCATCATCCTCGTACCCTTTATCGATATTCTCGGAATTAAAACTTATTGAAGAATTTGCTTTGTCCTTAATTTTGTACATACGATTCTCGTCTCCATCATTTTCGCCAAGTAAATTTTCTTCATCCACATCAATAGCACTTTCTACTTCCGGTATCATATCTCCATTTAACAACAAATCGATATTCGGTATCTTAGAACTGTTAATATCTTCAGGCAATACAACATCATATTCATCAAGAACTGATGCTATCGATGCCAAATCGATATTATTTATGTTATGTGCACCATTTATTGGTTGTTCTTCACTATCAGGGGATGCTATTACATCTGAGAGTAATTCGAAGTTTTCAATAAGTCCTTCCATGCTTACATCATTAATATTCGAAGTACTACTTGTTATGTATGGCTTTGTTTCAAAACTATCATAACTGGACACTGAAGAACAAGACGAGGATCCCGACGAGGATGATAAGGACGTCTGTGAACGTAAATGTGGATCCGATAAGGATGGTCCTAATTCTGAATCTGTAACTGCACTAGGTGGAACTTCGCACATTTTCAACACATTTAGAGACTCTAATCTAGGGTCACTAATTGTCCTGGATCGATTACGTATTTGTTCTCTCTCTTGTGATTTGTCATTAGATTTCCCTTTGGGAGATATTAACGGTATTGACATTGTATTAAATAGCTTGCTTTTCCATGAATTATATGCTTCGATGGTGCTGTAATTCTTATCATTTGTAGTTAAACTAAATCCTAAAAATATTTCACCAACTGGATATTTCATATTGACTCCACTATCATGTTGTTCCTTTTCCCTTTTCTTATCGTACAGAGTATACCATTCTGGCGCTAATGAGAAATTATAACTGTTCTTCGAACCTTTCTTTTTAAATAAATCTAATAGAGATAATTGTACTTCACCAATATATAGATAATTACTTGTGACATGTCTCTTATAATGATCTGGATTAGAATGGTCCAAACTTTGGTTAGAATACGTGTGTTGTATGTTTAAATGGTCAACACCGGTGTTATGATGATGGACAGGATCAGAACTATCATGATAATCGGGAATTGAGGCATTCGATACCATCATAGAGTTCGGTATCGTAGTTGACGACCTACCATATAATTGTTGTGATCCACCTCCAAAGGATGAAGTCATTGATGCCATAGAGGTTACGCTAGATGTATTTGACAATGGTGGTGTAGAAGCTGTTGTCGTTGGGGCCATTGTCGGCAGTGCATCGAAGACGATAACTCTTAATAAATCTGATTGTGGAGTTCTTGGTAATTTCAATTTAAGGATCTGATTCCAATGAGTATTAGAATTTTTTAATTTTGCTGTCCTTTTTGTATAAAATGTATTTGTCGTAACAAAACATATTGGATTACATTGAAAATTATCTATCAAATCTACATGTTTTGCATAAGATATCCTTACAGCCAGATTTAAATTCGGCTGTTTGGTATTCTTCTTCTTCTTCTGCCTCTTACCTGGGATAATTCTCATTATTTTTAAATCTTAGTAATGCCCAAGTATGGAAAGGAATAAATATAGAGCAGTTAGCACCTAACTCACACTGACAACAATTGGGATCAATGTCTAGTTAAATATATGTGTGTGTTCGTGCTTGATTCTATCAAATCTCGAGAAATTTCAAATTATATAAATGCTCATTTCACAAAGGGATATATCCCTGGATGAGTTCTAGCCATCGAAGTGAAATGGCTTACTTTGTTCTCTGTTCTCCCCCATTGATGGGCAAAAAATGAAGTTATTCCGAGAATTATTTCGGGCGTCAAACGCATTTTCGCTTTGCACACCCCCAGCCTCCAAAGCGCCGCCCTGAAATATTTTGGGGGAAAGCCGCTCGCCAGCCCTCCCTCTCATCGCCCTAAAATTATCAAAATTATCAAATTATTTTTGGGGCGCGCAGCTATCCTTATTTTCTGTGTTTTTTCTGAAATTTTTCAGCTTGATGAGGTAAATGCACTGTTAACTCATATATTGCCTATTCTGAATACCTTTTTCCAATACAAGGAGAAATTTGGGTGAAAAAATAGGTGATTAGTAGAGATATTATCCTTGCATTGACAAATACATATAATATATAAATGAATTTGTAATTGCTTGAATTTTTAAGTTTATTCAATTGTTTAAGTATATAGATAATATCAAACAAATAAGTGTATATTCTTAAGGATATATAAGTACAAAGGATATATCCTACATAATACAATTAGAAAAATGGGTAAAAGATTTAGTGAGTCTATGGATAAGAAAATTGCTGGTCAAGCAAGAAAGAGAGAGCAAGCTAAGGAGAAATTAAGAGCTGAAGAACAAATGCTGGAGTCTATGGAGGCAGAGAAATGGGAACAGGGTTCTAAGAAGGCCTCTAAGAAGCAATTGGAAGAAGAAGAGAAGAAAAAGGAGAAATTAAGATTGAAATTAGCTCGTGAGACTCAAATGCAAGAAGAATCAGAAGCTTTAGGTAAAGGTGGTAAAGGACCGGGTTCTACCAAAGCAGGTAAACAGAAGAAGAGAGCCAGTCATCATTGAATACATTGATAATTGTCTTTTGTTTCATCTATTGATTGTTTTTTTATTTTATTTTATCATGAACTGTTCTTTTTATTTTTAAAAAAAACCTTGGTTCATTCAGCATATTGTAACTGGTAGTGAGTTAATCTTTCCTCCAATTTAACAAAATTCGAAAAACGCATTTTTATTTTATTTCATCATTTTTACAACTTCACTACTTGTCCTTATATGTGACTTAGATTATATTTTTAGAGATATCAGTCTCTATCATACACATTGTAACAGTGTTCTCCTTCTAATCTTTTTTCTTTTAATATTTTTGGGGCCAGTACCACCAGGTTTAACAATGAACGTGAAATTTTCAACATTATTCTTTTGTGGTACTGTTCCTATGAGGAGAACCCATCATTATTCTTAATATTATACAATTTAAAATTATTTATAACATAATATAATACAACTTTTTTAATTTAGTATAATTGAATCTTTAAAAAAAAAACAATAGGTTTTATCACTTTGTAAAAAAAAAAAAAGAATATTAACTTGATGTAATTAGGTAAAACTGTACCAATAATCAAAGTAGAGTAAACTTTAGTACAATACAATAAGAATATATGAGTGCTGAAACATATGTCGCAAACGGATTGAGGCACATTAAGCCATATTATACTACACGTTCTAATTATGTTAAGGGAAGATGGATAGGGCGATCACTTATCGATGTTCTAACAACTGAGTTTAAGAGTTTTTCAAGAGAACATTATCTTAAACAGATTACTCAAGGTAGATACTTATTGAAACGAAATGATGTATTATTGGACGCATTGAATTCACCGATCAGAAGTGGAGATGTTGTGACGATGAAGCAACATAAGCATGAACCTCCTGTGAAACAATGGTGTAACGTAGAGCTGGAAAATTGTGATACAGCAACGAGAATTGCTGGCTTTAACGTAGTTCATAATGACAGCCGTTTATTAGTGATAGATAAACCTGTTGGAATACCTGTTCATCCAACGGGACAATTCTACCGTAACACAATAACAGAGATACTAAAGGAACATGAACATTTCGTATCTCCGTGTTATAGATTAGATAAAGTTACATCAGGTTTACTTATTTTAGCAAAGAATACCATGGTTGCTAGAGAAATACAAATGAAGATTGGAGCTAGAGATATGAATAAAATATATTTGGCAAGAGTACGAGGTAAGTTTCCCCATGTGACCACTACAAAATTCCCAACGAGTAATCAATTGGACAGTTTATTTCAACATAATAGTATTACTACCATTGAAAATTCACCAATATATTCAATTGAACCAAAGAAAGGTTTCCCAGCAGGTCTTTCTGATTCAAAAGAAGCTACAACTTTGTTTTACCCCATACGATATTTTCCAGAAACAAATGAAAGTATTCTCGCATGCAAACCATTGACAGGTAGAACACATCAGATAAGAATACATTTGGCAAGACTAGAGTTTCCTATTGTGAATGATTCGATTTACTCCTCTGAATATACTATGTATCCGAACAGATTACAATTCATTAAAGATTATCGCCATTGGGAGCTTTCTCCAGTAACAAAAGATCAATTGCGTGAACAGTTTCAACAAATTATCTATGAGGCTAAAAGTGTAAGTGATTTAAAAGTGAATGAGGATAATCGAACTTGTGAAGAATGTGGTGTTGCTCTTATGGCAGATCCGCAGATGTTACAATTAGAATTATATTTACACGCATGGCAATATTGTGACAACGACAAAACTTTCAATTTCCAAACAGAGTTACCAACCTGGGCAGAAAACTGATAGATACGTTATATGCATCTCTCATATCAACAAATTGTATATATTTAGAACTCTATATTAGGTAATAATTAGTTCTTAATTGTAAATATTCGCTGCAAGAAAAAAATTATTCATTGATAAATATTAAAAAAATTTCAAAACAGAAATGAATTTAAGGGTTCTTTAAAAGAGATAGACTATTGACTAAAAAGAGGAGAGGAAGGTTGCACTAATGAGAAATGGTAGTTCTCATACATTTCGTCCATTTAGTCGTTTCATTGGGATTTTGAAATGGATCCTTCGTGTTATTTTATCCAAGCGTTCATCCAGCCATCAAACAGCTTCTAGATTAAGGTATTTCATACGTTTATTAAGGAAATCCATACCGTTATTGGTGGTTAGGATTGGTTATTTACTAGTTAAAATATGTAAAGAATACCAATACGCAAATAAAATCGATATTCAGAACTTGATTAAACAGGTAAGGAACCTGGTTGCTATTGTGAGTCTCGGATTATCATGTAGTACCACAACAAAATACGGGCTGCGCAATAATTTATTGTCCTGGTATATCTCAATCGGGTTCAGTATAAGTTTAGCATCCTTTGAAATGCCAATGTGGTTGATAGTATATTTTGCTACTGAATGGTTTGAAGAATGTATGAAGCATTGGAAGGATAGGATCTTGCCGTTGTGGAAGAGGATTTGTCCTTGTAGTGTCGACACATTAAAACAAGTACTGTTAAATACAGTGGTAATCGTCTCGTACTATAAACGAGTTAGATCTACAGAAATGAAAACGATATCAAGATCTCTATACGGCGATCCGTCATCGTTCATTGCCGATTTCCTTGGAGTTTACACAATAATGAATATACATTCGATGTTCAAAACTGTGAAACGTTTAATAATGAACAAAAGAACAAATGCTAAACGAATTAGGCAGTATTATAAGGAGACCATTGCAGCATTCCATGATCCTGCCGATCTACCTAAACCTGTTATGAGCAAATTCATGGAGATATATGAATTATCGTTAGAGAAGCGTAGCTCTATTAAGGAAAAACTGTTAGGATCCTTTGTCATTGGCAATATTCAACCTTGCTTCAAATGGGCTATCTGGAGACAAATGTTCAAACTGTTGACCCATAATAAATCCAGCATAGGCAAGAATATGCACCTTTCAGACTATATTATTCAAATTATAGTAATGACTTTAGGGTTTAACATGTTGAATAGTAATAAGGATATGAAAATTAATACGAATGTCTTGAAAATACTGTATCAGCAGTTAATAGTTTCCACCTTCAATAATAATTTTAAACTCTCGAACAGAAGTAAGAAATTGATAGCTTTATTACTATCTGCCATAGAATATTCGAAATATCAAAGTATCATTGATATTTAATTATACATTTATTAAAATTTAGAAATTTAGAATAAAATAAAATCGTATATACTCATAAATCAATAATGAAATTAGTTACATTTGGATAATAGAACTATTGATAAGAAAAATAATGGGCAGAGAGATAGATAGATTCCTTTTATTTTTTATTTTTGAATTTTAATTGAGTGTTTCTTTCTTTTGTTTATTTGTATTTTTATTCATAATGCTTAGGCACCTGGTGCGTCAGTTTTGCCCTTCAATCTTTGTAAAATTTCCTTGAACTTAGTTCTATCTCTACCACCAACGATATTAGCATCATCTTGATTGATCAATTGTACTACACGATCCCAAGTGGTATTATCTTGTGCAAAAAATTCGTCTCTCTTCTTCAAGAAATCTTCTTCATCCTTTCTCGTACTATCAATTTGTTGTTGTTTCTTTGTATTGTAAGTCTCATAAAAGTCATCAATATGTTTTACAGCATCTTCTTGTAATTGAGCTTTGTCCTTTTCTAAGGTAGTGTCTCTCTCGGCGATATCTTTCCTAGTACGGTCTCTCCATTCGTTGATAGTCTTTTCAGCATCTGGGTTGGAAAGTACTTTTTCAGATGACTCTATAGCATTTCCTTGCTCATTTGCAGAACTTTGCATTGTAGAGAATTCATCGTCGTCTCCAGCCACATTTTCTGTTGCTACATTGCTTGTCTCTGTACCGAATTCATCAGCGTCATTTTCGGCTAACAGATTAACATCTTGATCGGTCTTAAACTCGTCACCTAGTATCTCAGCTTCTCTCTTTAAGAAATCAGTCTCGTCAATATTTTCATTGGAGGCATCTATTTGTTCATCATCTAAGGCTGGAAACTTCTCGGACATTCTTCTAATTTCTCCAGTTTGTTTTTTGGTGTTTATATATAACCTTCTTTCTTAATGCAATCTATCGGGTGTAGCACTACTCAATTGAGATAAATTAATAACTTTTCTTCCTTTACCCTTATTATAATTGGACTGAACCTGTGATTAGGTTTCTCAAATAGTATGATAAACTGTTCTGTTTTTTACTTTTCTTGTCACTCTCTGATTTTTGGCCCCTTTCTGGCCGAATTTTGGTGATTTTGGTATATTTCTATTACGCGGCCTTCGTATAGAGTGATGTCTTTTGTGTGTGTGTTTATAAATATATATATAGATTATTAATGATCATTCTAAGTAAAATTTTACTGCCTATATGGTTATATGGGGAAGTAAATACCGTTTTACCTCTCGTTTTTGTCCTTATTTAACCAGTATTGATGCTCCCAAACCTACCTCTATTAGCTCGTTGGTTTGCAAGTCTAATACTTTCAAAGCGGAAAGAGTGGAATAGTAACCGGACATAATAGCAATGAAGCTTAGATCGACAAAATAAGTCTGTTTAGGTTTGATAACAGGCACTTTATAGTCATTTGACAGTAATATAATTCCTTCGGTGACTTTGCTGAACTTTCTGTATATCTGATATTGTTTTGTCGGAGGTAATGTAGCGAATGTATTGTTACCACTCGTACCGTTATTATTATTGTTATTACCACCAGCTGACCCTAAAGCCAAACTAGAATTCTTGTTGTTGTTATAGTATACCACTAGATCTAATGGTACATTTGATGAATTGACAATTTGTAAGCGCATGTGGAATTTCTCACCTTTTGACACTTGTAAATTATTATTGAGGAATTTAAATTTAACATTATCCATCTTGTTATTAACTAACGAAGTCATTGAATTTTGTTGTAAGTTATTACTAGAGTTATATAGTAGATTTCCACTGCTCATAGTTGAAAAATTACTATTGCTATAATTGAGATGAGTCGCGAGACTTGGGAATTTTTTGTTATTCGAAACCAAATTTGGTGTTGATAACACCGATGAAGAGGTAGCTCTGGAGAGAACATTGTTGTCGATAGGTTTCTTTATAGTAACATCAGTCTCCCATGAAGTTAGTACTGGTAGGCATACTTCCAACACTTTATCTGTTTGGGATGTTTGGTTTGTTGATATGATGACTTTGTAGATAAGCTTGACACGAACACGATGTGGTGTGTTGTTAGAAGAGTTTTTCAATAATGGTAATTTGTAACAGATACTAAAACTATCATGAGTGTGAGCCGTAAAAGGTATTTCTAATGGGACGATTGGATCCAATCGTATATGAGAATTCCTATCAAGTAACTCATAAAGAACTTCATCGAATTTAAATTCCATCGCTCTATAATTATTGTTCTTCTGCGTTGTAGTATATTTGTTATTTAATTGAGTAGCAGCTTTAGAAGTTTGGAAATCTAATGATGAAATAATATGTTGTTTACTGTCTAATGATGTGTTTCTTAATCTCATATTTAATAAAGAGTATATTGGGAATTCCAAGATTAATTCGACAGGCTCTGTACCCGAAGATGATTGTGTAATTTCTTGGTTTTCGTTGGTTACCTCTTGTTCTTCTTCTTGTTCTTCTTCTTCCTCTGTTACTTGATTTCTTGTCTCATTATCTTTTTCATTAATTTGGGACCAAATATGTATTGGTTCAAAACTGGGTAAATAATCATCATCATCATCAACAGCATTTTCCCTTTCAACCTTGTTATTATTACTAGTATTTACATAGACATTATTTTTATCATCTACAGTACTGTATTGGAATTTGAATTTAATATGGTTATCATAGGCATTATTCATTACGACTGTTGATCTAAACAATTGTTCAGCACAAACTGTTGATTTCATGACCCAATTGTTTTGTGTGGTATCAACATCAAACAAAGAGTTATCTGTCGATTCCAACATCATCGAATCATTAATCCATACACTGAACGATTTTAAGGCAATAGCTTTATCAGTTTCTAAATCATTTTTTGAGTGTAATACTAGTTTCAATTGTTCGTCAAAGATAACAAATTGTCTTTTGCTATGTGATTCCTTCAATGCCACATAGTCATTATTCGGTATGGTTGAATCCAACGGTATATAACAATCCATTATAGAATTTTCCTCGATGACTTTCTATGTTTTGTATCCTATATATATTTCACTTGTTAAAGTGCTTAGTTTTTTTGTTCTTGTTCTGTATTTTTCAGGTTTTAAAGTAATATAAAGAAATTTGAAAGCAAAACCCAAAAAAAAAAATTCAAGATCTACATAAAGGGAAAGATCAATTATAGAGAAAGAACATGATTTAAATTCATCAAATATATTTTGTTATTTACAAGTTTATATATAATAGAATGTTTACTTACTTGTGTGAATATTATATGATAGGAGGATGTGTGGAATAATTGGGCTTCACATGTATACCATATGTCCTAATTCATTAAACCCAATGACTCTATCCTTTTTATTATCACGTAATACTGAACCATAACGATAGGCGACATTTTCTGCTCTGACATCCTTAAATTTCAATCTGGATCTATCACCTTTTCTTAATTCGGCCAATACAATTTTAGTCTTTATCTTATGTTGTTGTTCATTTTTCAAATTATTAGAATGACCAGCAGAATGTTCACCTTCGGTAGATAGTCTCTCCAAAGTTTTCATTGCAGGTTCTAATTCTAATACATTAGCTGCATCAACTGGACCAAATGGTTCAGATTCAGCAATTGTAACAAACCTTGATTTCAAAGTCTTTGGTGGAACAGGAATTTCCGATAAATTTTCTCTAGTGGTAACAATATCAGGTTGAAACAATGGTAACATATTATAAAGAGTAGAAGACATCTTTTGTAAAGCGGGACTAATCATATTTTTATTTTCCCATTTATTTTCAACTTTTAATAATCTAACAATTGCTTCCACTCTAGGAATTTTTAAACCATATTTTTGAGATACTTGTTGTGATGATAAACCTTTATTTTCAATATCATCAAAAATTTGTAATTTTGTTTCATTTGAAATCATATAATTTGTTTTACAATATGGATTTAATGGGAATGGTTGTAATTTAATAGTCTCTGTATTAAATTGATTTATCTTGCTATTATCATTATTACGACGATCAAAACTTGAAACTTCTTCTAATTGTCCTCTCATATTTTCTTGTAAACGTTTACCATTCAAAGGGTTTCTTAAGGAGACCCCTCTCTCACCACGAGGATTTAAATAATTCGGCTCATGGTTATTAGGCATATCATTATATTTATTCAAAGCATATTCACCTTTATAATTCTTTGGGCCTAAAAATTGTCTCATTGCATATTTTAAGTTGGAGTCATGTTTCTTAGGATTTTGTCTTGTCAGTCTCTTAAAGGGATAAGGTGGATATGCTATCCTTCTCTTCGAGATATTTCTCGTCTGTTGTAGCACCGTCACAGCTCCTGTGACTTTGCCTCTAGTAGTAGTTCCTAACATCCCCGTTGCAAAAGCTAGCTTGTTTGATTCCTTCTTCGAACAGAACACCCAGCTCAATATATGGTTCACCTCTTCTTTATCTGCAAATAGAAGATTCTTTTCTTTGCTTTCAAAATTAAAATTTCGTTTTTCGTTTCGTTTTTCGTTTCCCCTTCAGCAGCGAACCAAAAACTGGGAAAGAGACAAGAAAACTATTTGTTTTGCATAGAAGTTGCAGGCTGTGAGACATATATTGGTCCTTGTTGTGGATGTTGTGGGTCTTGATGATCTGGGAATTGCAACCTATGTATCCTTTACTTGTGTTTGTAAGTAGCTCCTGGGGTACAGTCATTTGACTAGGTGCATCGCCCGTACTATGTTATTAGAATTAAAGAAGAACAAATTTTCTAGTTTGCTTGACCCCATGCAATCGGTGACCTAGGAAACACTGGTCCATTAACAGTGGCAGTTATCGTGAGTCTCTCTTGTATACAATAAGTCTAGTTTAGTTTAGTGTAGTTCTGTCTTGCTGTATGTTACCCTCCTCTCTCACTAGGAAAATAAATGAAAAATTTCTTCGCTGAAAGCAAAAAATGAAAAATTGAAATTTCACGAAAATATTTAACACACACCTACAATAGGTAGGTTAGTAACAGTTGTATTGACACATTGGCAACGGTCAAGAAGCTATTCAGAACACTCAGAGTCGTATATTTACCTAGGGTAATCGATTGGATTTAAAGTAGTGTGAATTCCCGTCAACTGATAGAATAGAGAAGAATTTTACTATTGTGAAAGATGCAAGCTCCAGTGGTGTTTATGAACACTAGTCAAGAGAGAACTACGGGTCGTCAAGCTCAAGTTTCTAACATTACAGCAGCTAAGGCTGTCTCTGATGTGATCCGCACATGTCTAGGTCCAAAGGCTATGTTAAAGATGTTATTAGACCCAATGGGTGGTCTTGTATTGACTAATGATGGTCATGCTATTTTAAGAGAAATTGATGTAGCTCATCCTGCAGCTAAATCGATGTTAGAATTATCTAGAACTCAAGATGAAGAAGTTGGTGATGGTACTACCACCGTTATTATTCTTGCAGGTGAAATTTTAACTCAATGTGCACCATATTTGATTGAAAAGAATATTCATCCTGTAATTATTATTCAAGCTTTGAAAAAAGCACTTGTTGATGCTTTAAAAGTTATTAAAGAGGTCTCTAAGCCTGTTGATGTTGAAAATGATGAAGCAATGAAAAAATTAATTAAAGCTTCAATTGGTACTAAATATATTAACTTATGGTCGGAAAAAATGTGTGAATTAGCTTTAAAAGCTGTTAAGACAGTTAGAATAGACATTTCACAGAATATGAACTTAAATGAAGATGATCCAAAATTTGATATTGATACAAAGAGATATGTTCGTGTTGAGAAGATTCCAGGTGGTGAAGTATTAGATTCTCGTGTCTTAGATGGTGTAATGTTAAACAAAGATGTTGTTCATCCAAAGATGTTACGTTCTCGTAAGAATCCACGTGTTGTATTATTAGATTGTCCATTAGAATATAAGAAAGGTGAATCTCAAACAAATATTGAAATTACAAAAGAAGAAGATTGGAACAGAATTTTACAAATTGAAGAAGAACAAGTTCAATTAATGTGTGAACAAATTTTAAGTGTTAAACCAGATGTTGTTATTACAGAAAAGGGTGTTTCAGACTTGGCTCAACATTTCTTATTAAAAGGTGGTTGTTCAGTACTAAGAAGAGTTAAGAAATCTGATAACAATAGAATTGCTCGTGTTACTGGTGCTACTATTGTTAATCGTGTTGAAGATTTAAAGGAATCAGATGTCGGTACTCAATGTGGTAGATTTCAAGTCGAATTAATTGGTGATGAATATTTTACATTTATTGATGAATGTCAAGCTCCAAAAGCTTGTACTATCTTATTACGTGGTGCCTCAAAGGATATATTAAATGAAATTGAACGTAATTTACAAGATGCAATGGCTGTAGCGCGTAATGTTATGTTATCGCCATCTTTATCACCAGGTGGTGGTGCTACAGAAATGGCAGTTTCTGTTCAATTAGCAGAAAAGGCAAAACAATTGGAAGGTATTCAACAATGGCCATATCAAGCAGTTGCAGATGCAATGGAATGTATTCCACGTACTTTAATTCAAAATTCTGGTGCAAACCCAATTAGAGTATTGTCTCAATTAAGAGCAAAACATGCACAAGGTAATTTTACAACAGGTATTGATGGTAATACAGGTAAGATTGTTGATATGGTTGAATATGGTATTTGGGAACCTGAAGTCATTAAACAACAAAGTTGTAAGACTGCTATTGAAAGTGCTTGTTTATTATTAAGAGTTGATGATATTGTTAGTGGTATCAGAAAACAAGAAGAATAAACTCATATATTCAATTGAATTTTATTAATTCTTTGCATTTCCATCATCATAAATATAAAATATATA
>FXLY01000008.1:225119-374865 GCA_900180425.1 Maudiozyma saulgeensis
TCTAATAAAATAAAAAAAAAAAAAAACATGCGAGTAATAAATAATTTACATAATTATTTATTTATTTATATGTGTTTCATTGGTCTTATCCTTTGACATTAAATCAGTCTCTAAATCTAAAATAATTCTACGTAATTTATCACTATTAATATCTTGTTCTAATATATTTTCTAATGATTGTCTTAATTTTTTTAAATTTGATGTTAAAGGTAATGGTCCAAAATTATTATCTCCACTATTTAATAAAAGATTAAAAATATCATCCCATAATTTTGTATGCCAATATCTTTTAAATGGTTTTCTTAATTTGTATTTATTATTTGGTAATCTAATAGTATCAATAAATTGACCAAATAATAGAGAATGAATTATACCAGCTAATCCATAATAATCTGCTTCAAAAGTCCATTCTTTACCTAATCTCATTTGACTACAATCTTGTTGATCAGTTTTCCAATCAGATTTAAAAGTAGTTCCATTTGGAAATAAATTCATATCAAATGATCTACCAAAATCAATTAAATAAATTCCTTTAAAATTCCAACCATCTTTTGAATATTTGTTATATCTACCTAAATTAATTGATTTATCATTATTTTGATTTGAATTAATTAAAATTGGTTCAAATCTTATCATACAATTATCAGGTTTTAAATCTCCATGAATAATACCGATATCATGTAAAGATTCAATAATTTTCATTAATTCAATTGTTAAAAACATACATAATAATTCATCAACTGAATTATTATCCATTGAATTAATTAAGTCTAATACAGTACCTTGATTAGCATAATTTAATACAAGATAACTTTCATCTAAAAAATAATGTAAAGAATCAACTTGAATAATTGATTTAAGTATTTTTTGATTATCATAAAGTCTTGCTTCGATTTGTTTTAAAATATAATATTCCCAAACACTTGCAGGTCTTTCAATTTTTAAAGCTTTTAAATTACCTTTACTTGATTCAGCTAGATAAACAATTGCATAACCACCTTGACCTAATTCTGATCTAATACAATATAAATCATTTGTCTTTTTAAAATCAATAATTGGATTTTTATTTTCCGTTTTTGATAATTTATGAATTTTTTTCAATAATGTACTCATTTTCAATGATTGATTATACCTATAAAAATTTTTATATTGATCTAAAGGTGGATCAATTGTTAATAATAATTTATTTCTTAAATTTGAATCAAATGGATGTTCAATTATCATTGAATTCGGTATCGGTATCGGTACTGGTACTGGTACCGGTGGTTGTGTTAAAAATGGTGAACTTTGAGTAGATTTAATAATATTATTGTTATTATTATTATTATTAAATTCATTATTTTCTGTAAATTCTTTAATTGGAGTCATAAAATCTTGTAAAGTACTTTTAAATTCCATTGTAATATTCTCCTTTAATTTTTTATCTTTATTATTTTGATATGAATTAATATCAGTGAGATCATCAATATTTTGCCTTGTAAAATCTTGTGTAAAACCATCACCTTCAAATACAGCATATTTATTAGTAGTAGTAGTATTAGTGGTAGTAGTGATTGTATCATCATGTTGAAATGGTTGATTTTGTTGATTAAACATTGAATAAACGTCATCGATTGCATCTTTTGAAAACATTGTTACAGTTGGTGAATGATGTTGAGTTAAACCAACAGATTCATTTTGTTTCTTTTTTGAATCGTTGCTCTCATTATCGTCTTTTAATGGTAATAAAGAAGTATTAGTAATGTTAGTATATTGGTTCTCTTTATTAATTTTTTGTAATTTTATTGGTGATAATTCTTCAGTGGTATCGATATAAATTTTATGTTTTGATTTACTTAAAGATGATAAATTTTGACTAAAAAAAATTTTCTTATAATAAAAATTTCTTGAAAGGGCTAAAATTTGATCAAAATTAAATTCCATTGATTCGTTATCTTGATATAGCAGATTAAAATTACAATCAATCTTTTCATTTTTTTCACCAATAATTTTATAGACTGGTTCATTAACTAAGGAGATACAATCAATTAAATTTAATGGTAAATTCATTGAATCATGATGATGATACTTTTGTGGAATGATATTTTTATAATGATTGAACAAATTTTTCAATTTAATTAATGGTCTTGCATTTAAATTAATACCGAATTTTAAAATTAATAGACAATTTTTAAAATATTTTAAATTAAATAATAAGTTCGCTATAGTTTCATAAAATAAACTTAGTTTATACCCGATTTTATTTGGATGATTGATCATAATAATGAATTGTTTCAATTGAATATTTAGATTATTATTCGAATATAGTTTAATGTACAGCAACCAAATTTTAATTAATCTTGGATCATTTGAATAAGTATCGATATTTGAAATATAGTCGATACAACGTTTTAGTAAGCTAATAAGCTCGGCGTCATTATCATGATACTGATTCAGCCATGATATGTAGTCTAAGAATAATTCCAATGGGTCATCTAGTTCTTCTAAATCCTTGAACAATTTCTGTTCAAATTCTACTTTTGTCGCAGAATATATTTCATCATCTAGCATAATCTAACAGATAGTATATAGATAGATTCCTAGAATAAGTAAAGAATAGAAACCTTTCGACTGAGAATAATAGTATACCGCCCAGCCCCTATATATATATATATTTATATATATGAGTGTATAGATAGGTAAGTGGGTATCTTGTTAAAATAGCCGCCAACCATAGTGGTAAACATAAGTAAACGTTCCCACCACCACCTTCATCTCCCACACACTGTTTACAATTATCGAAGAACGTTGTTTACCACATACAATTTGTCACGACTATTTCTTTCGCGTGCGGGTGTGTGGGTGGGGACTGCACAACGCACACACCCACACACCCACAGCGGCAGGCAGCGGCAGGCAGCAACGCCACCACAGTTTTTTGCACAAAAATTTCTCCGATTAGAGAAAAAGAGAAAGAGGCAGCACAGCAGCTGCAACGGCCAAACCACTACGAGAAGTGGGAAGGTGAATTCGCCTCACCAGTCGCTAACATAGTACCCAGCCATATTCGCATACTAACTGATATAAGAATATATGACACACCGCTCAGACATATAACATAATATACACACTATTTCAATATCTGAGGTATATATATATATATATATGTATGTATATACTAGATTTATATGATTAAAATTATTACACACTTTAATCTTATTGCAATGGATTAATATAATGTACAGTTAAAGGGTAATGCACGTTGACGCATATTTGATGTATAAAGAATACAGAACTTGTAATTATGATCTGTAGTGCCACACTTTAATAGAATATATGTAGTTGTAGTTGTAGTTGTAGTTGTTAAACGAATGTTGTGGTACCGTCTTTTTCATAAAATGAATAGTCATGTTATTAAGTTCTTATATATATATAAGGATGATTGAAATTAATTGAGATTATTATGTAAGAGAAAGAATTTATATATGTGTGTCTTGGAATAATATAAACTGCATACATACACATATATATATATATTATATTATATCATATTATATTATTGGGAAGGGGAAACTAGAAAAAAAAATGAGTAGTGAAGTTAGTACAGTATTACAGAATTTAATTTCAAATGATTCGAAACTAGGTTCAAGATTATTATCCTTATTATTAGTTAATAGTGGGAACGGTAAAGAAATTATTAAAGCAATTAATAAAGGCGATGATGAATCATTAAATAAATTAGATTTAAGCATTTTGAAAAATTTAAATAATTCAAATTTTTTAAAAAATGTGAGCAATAATAATAGTAAATTAATTGAACCAACGATACGGAATAATGAAATTGATAATGAAGAAGAAGAGTTACAAATTTTAAAACGTAAAAGAAATACTGAAGCGTCTGCAAGATTTAGAAAACGTAGACGACAAAGAGAATTAGAAAAATTAGATAAATTAAAATCTTTACAATTACAAATTAATCAATTCAATGATAAAATTAATTTACTGATTGATGAAAATAATTTTTATAAATTAAAATTAAAAAAAATTAATGAAAGAAAATCAAATGAATTATTAAATCAAATTAAACGTAGAAATATGCAAAAATAGTGTTTTAAAATATATAGCAATTTTATTTAGTGTTTTTTTGTTTTTTTTTTAATATTATAAATTTTGATAATAATTAATTTTTTTAGCCCATAATTCATTTAATTTAATTCTTTGTAATTTTAAATCGTTAATTTCTTCCTTTGAACTCCAATTATCTTTCGTTATTTTTTTAATTATTATATCAAATAACATATCATCTTTTTTTTGTAATTCAATTAATTTATGAATATACTTTTCTTGTTCAATTTCATTATTATTAAAATTAACTTTTTCAAATTTTTTAGTTAATTCCTTTATCGTTGTAATATTGCCAATTATAAATAATTTATTATTTTGCATAAGTCGTTGATGATGTATTGTTGTTTCACATTCAGTTGTTGTTGTTGTTGTTGTTGTGTTTTCAACTTCTGGTATACTTGTTGGTTTAATATTTCCAAGACTTAGTTTACGGAATATATTAGAATTCGATAATGATCTAGATCGTGATTTAATCTTTGTACTTGTAATTGTATTTGTGTTTGTGTTTGTATTTGTACTATTACCAATTGTAAGACTATTTTGTCGTGTTAAACTAATAGGGAAAAATCGTTTATTTGTTATCATTGGATTACTATTATTTCGTGATAAATCAGTCGAAGTATTAGTAGAACTACTAGTATTACTACCAAATGAAAATGATGGCATTGTAACGGGTGATGACATTGTTGATGTTGATGTTGAACTTGTCATTCCATAATTTGTCTTTATATTTATATTCGAATTTGATTTTGTCATGGATGATAATGATGACATTGATACATTACGACTATGAACTCTTGATGATATATCACTAATCTCTAATGCTTTTGAAAGATCTTGTAATGTATAATCAACAGATTTATCGCATTCTAGATCATTTAATGATGGCAATACATTAGAATTATTTATTTCGAAGGATTCCATCTCCGTAACACTGACTATTGAACTTTGTCGTGTTGACGGTAAAAATGTTTGTGGTAAGGGAGGTAATAGTAACATGTCATCTTTACTTAATGGTCTTGATTCAATAATTGAATTTTTATTAATTATTTGATCGTGATCATTAAATAATGTATTTTCGGTAATATCATCAACTAAACTTTCAGTATCACTCGATACAGCTTGAACACTTAATAAAGGCCGTTCTTTAATGATACCATCATTCATCTGTACATTGATTTCACCATCTGAAACACGACGTTGTTGTTCTTGGATCAATCCAGAATACTCCATTTTTCTCTCTTTCTTTCTTTTTATGTTTTCCTTGAATCACCACTATTGATCCGAGTAAATATAACACAACAACAGTCTCCTTTTTCCCCTAGTAATCTAACACTTGACCGTTAATACCAACGTTTGCTGTCTTTTTTAACTCTTTTCAAAATTGTTATTTATTTATTATATCCCCTTTATTGACTGACTGTCAAATTTTTTTCTTCTCTGTCTGTCTCTCTTTTTTTTCCAGTTGACTTCGCGAGCCTCTCGAAATCGAATTATTTTTTTTGTTTTTATGCAGCCCGTTTTGTTTTCTCCGTCGGAGTTTTTAATTCCGGGGAGAACAAGAAGATCAGGATTCAGAATCAGGATCAGAAAGGCAGTACAACAGCTAACAATATTTGGAATATAGGTAAACAAGCAAGCCAGGAAGGAAGTTTCGGGGGGGTCTTTAACTTGTTGTTGTGCCATAGTTGGCTACTGGTGGGTCAGTATGTTCTTGGAGCAATGGTTCCTGTGTAGGTTCCCTTGTAGTGGTTGATATTATTGAATCATGATGATATGAATCATAGTAACTGTTTGTTAAAAAGGCTAATACCGTTTGATTATCTTGATGATCGTTTGAAGTTTCAGTATTTGTTACAAATATACGATTATTCTGAATATTGATCATTATTAGTTGTATAATTAATAATGATATATCTAATACTATGGAGAACAATGTTGGATATGAATTTAATGAAAACCAATCATCAATTAAAAATAAAAAAATTGTCTTATATCTAATTTCTGGATTCTGATATGTTATTGACCAATGATACCAATTTGAATATAACATTTGGAATAATATCATTGTTTGTAAATTATCCATTAATTTATTTACTGTATTCCGTACAACAATATGATCAGGTTCGGATGATAAATGTGATATTGAAGTTAATACATTTGTTGTTGTATTACTAAGCTCATATTGGTGGTCAATAATTTGTGATATAAGCATAATTATTCCAAGGATGGAAAGATTGATACATGCTAATAAAACCGAACGATCTTTAATAAATCGAATAAAAATTATTAGCTGACTTGCTATTAATAACTGTTTAATTAAATCATGCTGATATTCATGTTTTGTAAATAACGACATTTCTCTCTGATTTCGATTAACCTCTTTTTTGTTACAATAAACTGTACGTAGATACTATCATCCCTCTTGTACGTTAGTATCCCCCTTTTAAATAACTTGCTTTTAAAAAGGGTTTATCCAATGACTTATATTAACTAACAGCACCTTCCTTATATGTGTGGTGCGATAAACGTATATACTCGCGAGTTTAAGAAAAAGTCCCTTTAAGAGTATATTCGTTGTACGTTCTCTATGAGAGCCTGGGACTTCCCGCTTCGCGGTGATGACCTTGACGAGAGGGTGAGTGAAATTTTCATATATATTTATACATTATTAATAAGCATACTAAAAGAATATTTCAACCATTTTGAACGTTAAGAGAAAGGGAAGAAAAGTATACGAAACCAAATAGAATGACGTTATCATTACGTGAATTGAAACCAAAACAAACGGGAGTAGATGAATCTCTTAGAATTTCAAAGATTTTAATATCAAAAAATTGGACGTTACCTCCAAGGACTAGTATCAGTAAAGACACTACAAGTACACTTGGTGGTGGTGGTGGTGGTGTGAGGAAGAATAGAAGTAAAAGTAATGATGTTGCTGATGTGAAGGTTACTAGTGTAGAACAGAAAAAACAGTTACAGAATAGAGTAGCTCAACGAGCCTATAGGGAAAGAAAAGCAAATAAGATTAAAGAATTAGAAGATTCTATTGAGTCTTTACAAAAATTAGTTTTACATTGGAAAAATAAATATAATCTTAAAGAGAAAGAATTATTAGAATTAAAAAATAAACAGGCAATAGTAGTTAATGAACCACAGAAGGAAAAAACTACAATAATTGAAACACCAACAAAATGTGGGTTTTGTAATGATGATTCAAATTGTGTCTGTACTGAATTAGAACATACTAGTGATGAAAGGGCAACTATTTCTATTAAGAAATCCAAGAAAGATTCTGTGTTTAGTTGTTCTGGTTCTTCTGATACATGTGAAAAATGTTCAAATATTGATGAAACTTGTATAAAGCCTGCTACTACTGATACCCCTATATCTTCAGAGATTGATTTCACATATATGGCAATAAACAGTGGTAGTAATAATAATAATAATAATAATAATAATAATAACAATAATAATACCATTCAATTAAATAATGGCACGACGTTTCAAAGGATAAAAAGACAAATGTATCAGCAACAACCAAATTGAATTAGAAAATGGAACTTGAGAGAAAAAAAAAATTTATTACTTAATAATGGTATGTGTATGTGTGTTTATAAAATTTTAATTTATATATGTATTTGATGATCATAATAATTACAATAGGTAGCCTAGACCTTGAGATAGCAATTGGAAAATTGTTGGGACCTCTAAAGTACCTGCTACACCCTTGGACGAACTAGACCTCGAACTAGAAGTAGATGAAGCCAATGTACTTGAAGACATGGTAGTTGTACTAGAAGTTGAGGTAGATTCTACAGAAGAAGAAGATGTAGATTCTACAGAAGAAGAACTTGACAAACTTGCAATATCATCATCGTCGTCATCATAACAACTATTTTGAGTTGAAATAAATGTACCCATTGGTTCACCTGCACCACTCTTAAAGTATGCAGATGCAGCAGTTGGCATATCAGGTAAAGTATTATTAGCTTCCCAAGTACCTTCTTCATAATCTGGACAAGTAGAATAATCATTACCATTATAAGCACCACCATCACCGGTTGGATTAGTTACTTTAGCATATTCACTCTTTAAATTTTCATAGTCTGGTAATTTAGTAACATTTGTACCATCTGAATCGATTTTCACTAGACCATAATTATTTGTTTCATTAGAATATTCATAGACTAAACCACCACTAAAGACACTACTCATTTGGGTCGAATAAATAGATTCAATTTCAGTAAATGGTCTATTTGAGACAACTTTATTACAACCAAATTCAGATAAAAAGATTGGAATAGAATAATTTTTGTATAATTGCATCTTAGTAGCGTAACCTGATACACCAAAGGATGATTGACCACACCAAGAATAATCATTAACACCAAACATATCGATTCTAGCATCAGCATCATCACCACAATTGAAATATTCTGCGCTTAATTGTCTATTAGCAACAATATCAGCAGCTGAATAACCAACTGGAATTGTTCTATAATTTCTTGCTTTGATATATTTTTTCATATCTCTAACTACAGCTTTAACATAAGTTGCAGTAGAAGTAGTATTATCACTATTGATGACTTCATTACCAGCGAAAAAACCTAAAACGTTATCATATTCGGCAAATGCATCGATTGTAGCAAAGACATTTTGTAAATAATCGGCATTATAAGAACAACTTGGATTTAATCTTGAAATAGCAGATTTTGGAGTATTAACATCCAAGATCAAATATATTCCTGCATCTGATAACAACTTCATACATTCGGAATGATCAAGGGAGTTATCGACAGTATAGACCCTAACAGTATTGATACCAAGGTCTTTAAATACAGGAACATCACGACCACAAACGTCAACATCAGCTAATGGATCAGTTAGATTAGAAGAACCACCTGGTTGATAGTCTACACCTCTAATATAGAATCTTTCATTGGTGTCAGAGTTGTAGAAGGCATTACCATCTATAGTAATTGCAGGAGTAGTAGAGTTAGAAGTAGAATTAGAATCAGCAGCAGTAACGGCAGTAGGAATGCTTAAAAGTGTCGTTACACTGAATACAGACTGTATTATATTACTTAGACGCATGATTGTTAGTTTGTATGTCTTGTTATTGCTCTTGGTTTAAAACAACCAACAAAGAAATTATTCAACTCGAGAAAATAACTTAGTATATATATATGTGTGTATATATATATAGAAACTCTTTCAGACCAATGAAAAATGTAATTAAAAAGAAAGAAAAAAATTAAATCACTCTCTTTAAGTGATAATTACTACGTACGTACATATATGCAAGCATTGCCTGATTTGGCAATGAGAAGTCCAGCAATGGTATTTTTCTTGTCAGTTAAGACAGAGGGAGAAACTTAAGAAACCGTTTCAGGTAATAGGAGATCAATCGTAATTTTTCCCACATAATATTCAGAAGAAAATAAACTGAGAACCAGCGTGGATATCAAATATTCATTACTATTGCTACTAAACTGGAACCGTCAATAATGCTATTTATAACCATAATAAGAAGGGAAGAGACAGACACAACTCAGACAAAGGAGAGCTCTAAGCTCATTATTTTTGTTATTGTTTCTTGAGCAAGATGCTGAAAAAAATTTTCAGTTTAAAACTTCATGCACGCACTTTTTCTCTCGGTGTGTCTTCTTAACTCGCTCCATGAATGCATCAACATAACTTTATCAGTATATTTGTTTACCTGTAAACAAATAAAGAGCGCACGCGTAGGAAAGGGGACGAACTAAGATGGCTGCGTTCATTCTGTGCACTGAGAACGCTCTGGTAGGGGGATGTTTCTCATTTGTTTCTGTTTGCCGGAAAGTCTGATTTTGAAATGAGATGGCAGGTTTTTTTGTTGCTTTGCGCTGCACGCCAGGGATTTCGTTTAGAGAGGGGAGGAGGGAGCAGTGATTGAATGGAGGCAAAGTGGTATTTGAAGTGACACACTCATAATGTGTCCATGTACAAAGAGTTTGTTAAATTGATGATAATGATGATGATGATGGTCCAGTCAAGGAGAAATCGGGTTGCGAAATTAGGCATGCTTTTCGTGTTTAATAAGGAATACCCATATGTGCGTGTGCAACAGGTGAGCGGAGCTATTAATAGTAGATATGTTTGTAGTCTCTTATATTACTCCTGTGGGTCTAGTACGTATAGTACGGTATTGATTGACATTGCTTCAATTAGGTTATTCTCCCTAATTAATAAAAAATAAATGGTTTCTGAAAAAAAGTATTGTAGTTATATAATTAAAAAGTTCTTTTGTATATATATATATGCTTTTTTTATGATAATTCTTTTCTTGATTATGTTTTTAAATTTTATATGTTTTAAATTGATTTTGTTTGTTTTTAAAAAGGGTTTATTGTTGTACAGTATTAATGTACATTAAAAATAAATGAGAAATTAAAAGGTTTGCTTGCGTGTTCGTAACCTATATGTGATGGGCAGAACGTCACTAAACAAATTGTTCTTGTTTAGTCGGCTCCTCTTGTTCATTAGATTTTTCCTTTTCAGTTTCTTCAGTTGGTTTCTCATCGTTATTAGTTTTGACCTCTATCAGTGTCTTTTCCTTTCTACAACGTTTTACTATCATTTGGTGAATACTCTTAAAATGAACTTGTAAATGCTCAAATCTTTTAAATTTCTTCTCGCATACAGTACAAGAAAAATTCCTTTCATTTAAATGAACAGATGTATTATGTCTGTCACGATGATGTTTACTTTGAAACCATTTGGTGCATTTACCACATTTAACAGGTTTGGCTTGTTTAAAAACTATCTCAATTGAAGGTTCCTTCTTTTCAATTTCCATGAGATCTCCTACTATAGTAGGAGTAGTTGTTGTTTTTATCTCTTTAACTTTATCTTTGAGGTTAGTCTTCTTAGTAGGATAGGTTTGGAATCTATAAGACATAGCACTTGAACCTTCAGATGATGAAGATGTAGTAGGAATATAATCTAGATCCAAGTCCATATCAGTATCATCACTATAGTTTATTTTAAAAGTATAATTTTTATTATTATTATTATTAACTTCAGGAGCAACAACAGGGATATCCTTAAGAGATTCTTTATAGATATGTAATATATCAGCTTCAGAGATATATTCTTCATCGCTATGAAGCCTTTCAAAAAGTGGTGAAAGGTTATCGGGACTATTGGGAGTGACAGTTCCACTCACCTTTCTAGTAGTTCTAGTGCCATTCGTGAGTTGTGTTGCTGTTGTATCTTTGAAAACAGGTGACACATTTTTTAAATCTTTTTCAGCATTGATTATGTTTGGAACAACTGTCGTGAACGAATAATCATTAATTAATGGATTATCAACATTTGTATTGAAATTATAATTACTGGAAGAAAATGAATATTCTAACATATCTTCAAAGGTAGCAACTTCATTGAAAGTAGTGCCTTCTAGATTAGAATAGTCATTTTCAAATGGTAAAATGTGTTCAATAATTTCATTAGTTTTATGTTCACTGTTGTTGAAAGTAGATTGATCGAATAAATTGTTTGAACTTTCAAACATTACTGAAGTGGAAGGGGGCATATTGGAAAAGAGAGATGGTTATTTAATTGAAGAAATTTAAAAACAAAAGCTGTAATTATTAGCAATTATATTATTATATTATATTTTATATTTTATATTTTTAAACAAAACTGTTTATTGTTGTTGTCATATGTCGCTAATTACTATATAAAAAATATAGAAGAAAAGATTTAAATTAATTTTGGATAAATAATGAAACATTACAAATCTTACATGAAATATAAATTTGAAAAAGGTGTATACTAATGTTAATAAATTGTAGTTGGAAAAAGATGTCATTACACTAATTCGCATAGATTAAATTATGTAAAAAAATATTAAGTATTATTGTGGATATGCCCCACTGCCTGAAATAGTCAGTATTGTAAATCTATCTCTCCAAAAAAAAAAGAAATAGAACTCACTACAACGTTATTCGTAGTAGTGGTGAATAACCTGTAGAAAAAAACGTCGTTCGTGGAATGAGCACCTATTCACTCTTTAGAGATTTGGACGTTTTTTCTTTGTTTGTTTCCAAGAGGCAAACGACGCAGGGCTGATCCAAAATTACCTACTTGGAACCCTTCAACTAGTAATAACATACAAAGAAATTATTCTAGTAAGCAATACGTTTCTGTGTGGTCGATACGCCCTCAAGCCACACTTACTAATTATTCCCGCCTACACTCAAATATTAGAGGAATAATGTATCAATCAATTGCTGTTCATGAAGACGACACATTATGGAGCAGTGTAACAATATCTTAATGTCAAACATTTCATTTTCCTTAATACACAAGGAGGGCTATCTAGTTAACATTTCAGGTAGTAAAATATTTCCATGTTTAGAAACGATGCTCTAAATATGGAAAGTGTGATTTTTCCCTTTTCACTAAATTAGTTCTCGTTTATTATCAAGAAATTTTCTTAAGAGTTGAAAATACTGTTTGGTTCTGCAGAATTATCATTTAAGCATCTTGCTAGTAGACATAGATTTAATATAAAGTATGCTCTTAGTTTACTTGCTACTTACGTACACATAAGAGTGATACACAAAAACAAATTCATATAATTAAAGAGAATACATACATCATCCTGATCATGTCCTAACATAATAAAAGACTCCATCCTTGACTATTACCCAACTAATATTAAATCTTCTGTTATTCCTCACAATATAAATCGACTTGAACCTAGCAAGTGACAGTACTATTAAGCTTTACTTGTGAGTAGAAAGAATCCATATTGTGGACATTCCATGTAGCTCGCACACGGGGGAAAGAGCTCTTATAATTGTTGAATAACCGCCCTTCTTCACCGGTTGCCACTAACAACGAAGTTTTTATTTCCTATTCGGGCATTTGCCGACAGAAGACATCCTTCGCCGTCGTTTTCCTTGTTTGGTTTTTCCTTATTTGTATAATAATGTACGGGTGTAATAAAAACCCACACACCAATTTTTGACTGGATTCGGCTGGGACTTAAAAACATCCCGCAACATTTAAAAAGTGTATTAGGTAGTACGAAACAAACAAGCAACAATTCAGAAACTAATAAAATACAACCAGACACCCAACATCCCAGGAAGAATCTGTGAAAGACAACACTCCCCATCTCAAGGAAGGAAGAGCGTATTATTGGTTAATGGAAACAAGAAAGAAACAAAGTGGAACGTGAAATTTACTCCCAAATGTTTATTTAAATGCAAAATATGTATATGAAAGCGGTTCGAACCAGGAATGAAGGAGTCTGGAAACGAACACGAAACAGAAAAGAACTGATTACAGCAGGACACCCTCGTCAGATTTCAGAGAGGTAAACTTAACATCCCATGATGATTTCTGACGCATAACCGGGAAGTAGAAACGAATACGAAACGTACAAGAACAGGCTACAACAGTACACCCCTCGGCAGATTTAAAAAAAGGTGAGTTTTACTTTACATCTTCTGAAGGTATAGATCGATCGTATCGTATTTAACGCCAAACTGGGAAATGGAAACAAACACAAAACAGATAGAAACGGATTGTACGCCCAAACATCTGCTCACTAGTTTTGAATACTGGGAGACCGCCACTCAGCCTTGCACCATACATAGTAAGTATTTTGAGAAAATGTTCGAAATCCTGCCACGTCTTAAAGAGCCAGGCTAATTGAAAAGTGGATAGGAAATGGAGTCAGAAACAAAGTAGAAATAGTTGAGAAACTTAGTAACTAACTTCCGCCAACCAGTAACAAAACAGGCCAGAACAATGAGAATATATTATCATATATGTGACACTAATGATTAACAATATATTACTTTAGTGGGCTACATGGTTTTCCTAAGAAATACCAAAATGTTCTCCCTTTAAAGATAAAGTTGTGGTAGATGTTTTTGTTACTAGAATTATTATTATCTGGCAATTCATAATATCTTTCCTCCTTAATATGCTCAATTTCTATTACTCTATGAAGAAATAGGATTCAGCAAGTTGCAGCGGTCTATTATATCTTTAGATGCTCCTATCTTGGCGGTAAAAATACGGCAACAGTTAAATTATGAGATATGATGAATCCTAATTCTCCATAGAGTAATAGCATAAGCTTATTAAGAGCAAAGAAATAATAAGTGATACGACGAAAGTCAGTAATCAAAGATAATAAAATAGGCTTATCCGACTTGGTCTGAGATGAAGTGATTCTTGTATGAACAAGAAAATAACGCAATACCAAACATATATAAAGAGCATGAATTATGGAAGTAAAAAATATCTATGTCCTAAATATTATGTACATTAAATTTCGGGGTTTGAAAGAGAACGACGAAGGATAAATTGTATAATATTACTAAATAACTTTTAATAAAAATAAAATTGACAAAATGGATTACGCTCTACGAGATAACATAAGTAGTAATGCAAACGCTTATCAAGATATATTTACGTACGTTTTGTATGGTTCTTGGTAATGTAGATTTTGGCTATTTTGACACATTTAAAGAAAGTATCACTTTTGTTTTTTTGTTTACGCCAAGGTACGGTTTATCACATCACATATCTGAAAGCACAATTAATAAAAAAAATTAATATTGAGATTTCGTTATAAAACATAAAAAATATGTTTTTCCTTTGAGAACAGTTATACTTCTATTGAAGTATGGATACAAAATATTATACACAAGTATTCGCTTATACAGATATATTCAACAAATCACCCTATTAAAAGTCATTTGATCAAGAAAAAGAATGAATACGGTCTTGTAGCGATGATCCCCACAAACCACAAGATTAATCTTACATATTCGGATATTACACATTCATCCTACAAAATAATGCTAATAGATGTTTATATAGCTTTAGTACATCATGGTCCTTTCTTTTCCTTTATAATACAAAAAAGTATAATCTGAATAGATCTTAGAAATAGTGTGGCAATAGCAGTCTCGTATTGTTCCTTCACCACACTTTTTTTTGTCTTCTCACGCCCTTGCATAGCAAAAGCCAAAAAAAAATCAAACTATGGGATTTAAACCGGTATATCCCTCTCCCGCGATGGTACAAGGTTGCTCCTTATATAAAGAAGATCCTATATTTCAATATACATATCTCTAAATTGGTATTCTTGAATTACTAAAAAAGCACTCTTACTAGAGAACCTATAACACGTATATATAGATAAGTTTAATAATAAACAATGGTAAAAGCGTACGTACATGATAATAATAATAGTGTGGATGCCAGAGAGGCTCACGATACCGGTGTCCCTGTCACATTGGAAAGACTTGAAAAATTAGGTGTCATCTACAAATATCTCGAGACTCAGCCTGATGTAGAATCACTAGCTAAGGAGAGGAACTACAAGAATCAAGATACTGTGAATATTCAACTAAGTACATTTGGTAATGATGAAAATTTATTTCAGAAGAAACTTGCAATTTTCTATGAGGAACATTTACATGATGATGAAGAAATAAGATATTGTTTGGAAGGTACAGGATATTTCGATATTCGTGATAGTCATAATAATGAATGGATAAGATGCAAAGTGGATCCTGGTGATTTACTAATTGTTCCTGCTGGGATCTATCACAGATTTGCATTAGATATAACTAATTATATCAAAGCGTTAAGATTGTTTAAGGATGAGCCTAAATGGGAAGCAATCAATAAGTCATCAAGTGCAGACGAATCTTCAACACGTAAAGCATACCTTCAATCAATTGTGTGAAGAAGAAGTTTTTTTTTAATCTGTTTAATACAACGAAATGACAAGTAAACATATGTAAAAAAACAACAACTATAATATAGTGTAATTGTAATATCATATCAATAGTAATAACCTATTTTAAAATATCATACATAGCTTACATCTGATTTGGGTTTGGGTCAGTAAATCATTGATATCTATCGTATGCGATTCATTTGGTTCTTATTTATAGATTGTGAAAAAAAAATAAGTATGAAAAAGTAAGCAAACCATCATGCTGAAAATAAACGCAGTAAAAAAAACAAAGAGAAGAAAATACAAAACAAAACAAAACAAGATAAAAGGTAGAAAAAGTGTATACAATATTTTATAAAAATAGTAAGAACAAGAACAGTTCATATAGTTACAAGGGAACGTCTATACATTTCCTACGATTTTCTTTTTCAGTTTTTAATACGCCATACATACATATTGTGTAACCTGTTCTGTTACTATTGAAAGGCTGCGATACCGATAGAAGTATAATTAATTGAACATTCAATAACAGATGGATGTACCTGTTCAGGATACGGTCGTTGAAGCGATCAAAACCGAGGAACCTACTATGTCTGATACATTATCATCGTATCTACCTAGAGTGGACCAATTTTATATCCCAGAATGGTTAACAATGCAATTTATTGCAAATAATTTAATATCGTTTACACCATTATTCTCATATGGTTCCACAGTAATTAGTATTGAACGAAGCCAAACCGCTCTTGGATTTTCTATTGATATATGTGCTACTATGATGATTGCAAGTATACTAAGAATATCATATTATTTAATTACGCCGTATGAGATCACATTATTACGTCAATCAATAGTGATGATATTAATTCAATTAGTATTATTACACACAAGTTTAAAATATAGGCCTGAAGAATATAAATATCATAATTTAAAAGATGTTGAATCAATGAATGTTTTATTACATGAGATATGGTTAGAATTTTTTGATTCAAATGATATGCTACAATATAGTAATAATAAACCACAACAATTAATTAATAATTTAAAGACATTATCATTTAAAAAATTATCTTTATTTAGTTATAAAGTCATATTAGCCTGTGTTTATAAATTTCTTAAATTTTTTGATCCAGGTTATAAACGTGTATTTGCATTTTGGCAATGGGCAGATAAAAAGACATATTGGAAATTTCTTGCAAGTTTTGCAACTTTTCAAATTTTATTAACTGTATTAATATCAAAAGTATTAAATTGGGAAGAATTAGCACAATTATTAGGTTCGATTATCGGTTCATTAGGATTATTAGTTGAATCATTATTACCATTACCACAAATTGCAATTTTATATACTTTAAAATCTATTCAAGGTTTTAAATTAATTCTTTTAGTCAGTTGGCTCTGTGGTGATACATTAAAGATTACATATTTAGTCTTTGGTGCTAAGAATATTTCAATTTTATTTTTCTTATTTGCATTTTTTCAAATGTCATTAGATTTTTACATTGCAGGTCAATATATTTATTATAAATTTTATTATCCAAAACTTCGTAATGAAGTTGGATTTCATGATCAAGAAATTGAAATGACAGATTTTGTTAAGGATCAAATTCTTGAACCTGTCAATACGGACAATGATGATTCTTCAAGAGATGATTTAGATATACAGCCAGGTCATTCTCATGCTCGTCAACCACAAACTTTCCAATAATCTTTCCCACTCCCACTCCCACTCCCACTCCCACTCCCACTTTAATCCTTCCGTCAGCATATATATACATACATATATATATATACACGCACATACAATATCTTATTTAGACATACATACACACACCAGTCATTATACATTAGCTTAGTGCCCCTCCTTTCACGTCTCTTCTTCTTCTTCTTCCCGTGCTGCTCCTCATGACGATGATGATGTATTAAGTCATCTCCTCTCTTTATTAAATAAACAAAATCAACCAATCAGTGCGGGGCGAGCGAAGAAGCTGAATGGGAGGGCCTTCTCTCCGTTGATTAAATAAACAGAGAGGCGAGAAAGCGAATGACTCTCGCTGCCCGGGAACTCTCCCTCCCTCGCTCTCTCGCTGTCTCTCTCGCTCGCTGTGTGTGGGCGGCGTGGGCGGACGGCGGGTGGGTGGGCGGTGTGGTGTGGCTTGAAGCAATCGGAATTTTCTCTTGAGGTGGGAAGGAGGGACTTGCTCTCCTCGATCAGACGGAAAAAGGGGATTTCTTGATTTTAGCAGTATATGTATATATTTATGTATATATATAAGGAAGGGGCAGAGAGAGATATGGAGACACAGGAAGAGGTCTGCTTTGTTCTTATCTTTCAGTTTAGTTGTTTAGTTACTAGAGTATACAACAGTACTATTCCTAAACTATACTACAATTACCCAATTGTCAAAAAACAAAACCAACAACTATTTTAAATCACTTATACTACAATAACAAAATATGAGTTCGTATATTTCAGATATTGCGACCTCCAATTCAAGGATTGAAGGTACTATCCTAAATGCTACTTCAACACATGATTCTATCACTTTTACGTTTTTCATTGAAGAAGCTTCATCAAAAAAACCCTTTAAAGTTTGTTTTAATAATTTATTTTTAAGAGATGCTTCACGTTCTCCAACTTCAGTTGATGCAAAGACTGGACAAAAACTTTTCACTACAGGCCAATTAGCTTTAAAAAAAATTCATACGATTCCAAATGTGATTAAAATTTCAAAAGATGCACAATCTGTTAATATTACTTGGAAAGATGGAGATTCTTATGACTACCCATTAGATTTCTTATTTAGATACAAAGGTTCAACATTCGCAACAAGATCCTTAAGAAATCAATCTTCAATGTTTAGACCAATCATTTGGAATAAGACAAGATTTGAAAATTCAATGGAACATTTTGAAACTGATTATTCAAAATTTATTAATGATGATAGATCTTTATTTGATGCTTTAATTAATTTACAAAGATATGGTTTAACTTTAATTACAAATTTACCAAAAGATGAATCACAAAATCCTGAATTATTAAAAAGTTTATGTGAAAGAATTGGTCCAATTAGAAAAACCGTATATGGTGAAACTTTTGATATTAATAACTTAAAAGAAGATGATACTCATATTTCTTCAACAAATATTAAATTACCATTTCATATGGATTTACAATATATGCAACATGTACCGGGTTATAAATTTATTCAATCAATTAAAAATGAAACTAAAGGTGGTGAAAATTTTTTTGTCGATGGTTTCAATATCGGTCGTTCAATTAGAGAAGAAGATACTGAAGCTTATGAAGCTTTACAAATCGTTCCTGTAAATTATAAATATGCTAAAGGTGATATGCGTTATTATGAATCCCGTCCTGTGATTGAACAAAATGATACTAGTGAACATAATATTGAACCTGCTAATTATGAATATTTAATTAGAAATGTTAATTATTCTCCACCATTTCAAGCTCCTTTCACTTATGGTATTTATAATAAAATTCCAAAGGATACAGATTCCGAATCAACTGATACAGATAATTGTATATTAACAGCACCAGGTAAATTAATTGAAAGATTTACTTTTAGCGATTTCATTAGAGGTTTAGAAATGTTTGAAAATCTAACACATGAAGAGAAAAATCAATTTATGATTAAACTACCAGAAAATTCTTGTATTATTATGAATAATAGGAGAATATTACATTCAAGAAATAATTTTGAAGCTAATAATGAAGGAGATACAAGATTATTTAGAAGTTGTTTCTTAGATGGTGATCATTTTAAGAGTAAAATGAAATATTTAGAAGAAAAATTTGAACTTTGATATTTATTCTCATATATATATAGATGTTTTTTTTTCACTCTTCTTTCTCACATTCATTCACATTCTTATCTGTATTTGATAACCTAATTTAATGTAATCATCCTTCTATTTCTATACATCTTTTACGTTTTCTTTAAAATATATATATATATTTAACAATTACAACCTATAAATACTATTATATTTCACACCCGGCGGCTAACATAAAATACAATACAAACGCATACAAAATACAACAGCAGCAACAAAATAGTAATAATCAAAAACTATGAAGATGTGTCTTAGTGATTTAATGAAACTTCACCATACTAAGAAATCATTAGCTGAAGCACTTACACCGAAATGTCGATTTATTAATATGGATACATCCGTTGAAACAGTCTCTTTTCAAGAAATTTTCTCTACTACAGTTATGTTTTTATTTCGTTCTTTAGAATATTCAACTGATCCATTGACTTTAATATTATACAATGGTAATAAATTGAAAAAAAGGATTCGTTTCCCTCCATTTGGTAAAGATTCTAATTCAAAATCGATTGGGAATAATATGGCTATATTAGTGAGTTTATTACAAACTATACTAGAAAGACAAAATAAATCAATGACAAGTACAATAAGAGATATTTTTTATTCTAATGTAGAATTGTATCAAAATCAAAAAAATGTTGTATATTGGTTAGAAATTATAGCTAAAAATTTTAAATTGAAATCAAGAGATAAATTAAATATTGTGGCTGCTCAAAAAGGATTATTATATTCAACGACACATATATTGGTGACATCAAATTTAAAAAATATATATTCAATTAATCGTGATACTATTGAATTAATTCCTTATATTGATGAATCATCGATTATTAAATTAAATCCAACCGTTGAATATAACGTGATTGTATTTGAAAAAGAGGCCATATTTAATAAAATTGTTACCAATTTAGTGAAAATTTCAACCGTTTATGAAAATACTATTTTTATTACTGGGAAAGGTTATCCAGATCATCTTACAAAACGGTTTATAAACAGATTATTAATATGTAATGAACAAGTCAAAATTAAATTGTACGTTGATTCAGACCCAGAAGGTGTCTGTATCGCTTTAAACTATATCAACAACTGTACAGAAACAAAAAATATAGAATATAAAGGATGTACGTTAGTTCAATTGATTAAGAAAAGAACTCAATTAATGAATTTAACTCATCGTGAAATATCATTGTCAATCAATATGATTCACAAAATAGCTAGAAAATCTCAAATTGATCGTACTAATACAGATAACGGAATTGTCAGACAATTACAACGTCAGTTGTTCTTCTTTAAGAAAGGTGAGATGAATGCTTGCTACGCTTAGTCAATATCCTTTTGGCTCTCTCTATTCTTCGTTTGTTGAACTTTCCTGATTTCTATTATTATAATTTTTACTTCTTACGTGTCATAGTTACCGCGTGCTCTACGGGAGTTTCTGAGAAAACACTGTTTTCTTCCTCCCATATAAAGAATGAAAAATATTCAATACTGAAATTCGAAGATTTCGTGATTTGAACAAACAGTGACAGTTTTTGCAGAAACTTGATTTTTAAAACATAAAGAAACTTGTAAGATCATATACTAGAACTGGCATTACGTTTTTTATTTCAATTAAAAGATTGTCTAACATTAAAAACACAAGAACATTTTGGGTGATTTACATTATTAGTAACGAACAATATGAGTTCTAAATTGTTTTTACTAACCTTGTTGTCAATCGTGACAACGGCATTTGCAGTCTCTTCAAAGTACTCTTCATTTACTATTACTTTACCATCATTTACGCAAGAATGTGTCTACCACGACCTTATTTCAAAAAGTGATGCACTAGTGGTCAGTTACCAAGTCCTAACAGGTGGTAACTTCGAAGTGGATTTTGAAATTACAGCACCAGATGGGAATAAAATCGTTAAGGAAAAACAAAAGAAGTACTCTGATTTCTTACTGAGATCATTTGGTCTAGGTCAATATAAGTTCTGTTTCAGCAATTCATATGGTACTGCTGTTAAGAAGGTTGAAATGACCCTTGAATTAGAGAAGGATATTCAAGAGGAAAGAGCTACCAACGCCAATAGTGAAGATGTTATTGCAAACAATGCTATTGAAGAAATTGACAGAAACTTAAATAAGATTTCAAAGACTATGAATTATCTAAGAGCCAGAGAATGGAGAAACATGTCTACCGTTGAATCTACCGGCTCCAGATTAAAATGGTTTTCTATCCTAGTTATGGCATTGATGGTCGGTATTAGTGTGATCCAAGCTCTAGCCATCCAGTTCCTATTCAAGAGTCGTTCATCCAATTTTGTATAAGGGTATAATGAAATATCTATATAGTTTTTACATAACTACCTAATAAAATGTTTACCACTACGATTAAACGTTTATTGAATATGAAACTAATTATCACCATATATATAAATATCACATTTCATTAAATCGACATTAGAGGAAGACGGCTGAACGTCACATTTTCTTTTTATACATAATAATATGTTATAGCTGAAGCTGTGAGGAAACTTAAATTAAACAAATTTATATCTGTTACAGTATCTCTCCCAAGACAGAGTACTCTGGTTAATTGACGTCTTGTAAGCCTTAACATTTCATTATGATCAATGGTTATTAAATTTCTACTCTTTAACCATTCCAGTCCTAAAATTCCAAACACACCAACATATAATACAACCACAGATACCTTAACAAATAATAAACCTGCCATTATACCACATATTGATCCCAAACAGAGTTGTCTGTAATAAGATTTACGACGCAACTTTTTCTCTTTTTTGGAATTTGTCCCAACGAGTTGAGTTGGAACAGGATAAGATACCTCTTTAACAATCGTTTCGTTATTAATTGGGTAATTATTAAACTGAAAAGTTGCTACACTAAAAATGGCTGCCGTTCCAACAGTAAAAACCCATTTCTTAGTTGATCCATTACCTTTCATTCCGTTGGAGATAACTAGGGGTTTCGTCCTAATTGATCTTGGAGAAAGACCAACTGAAAAGGAAGGAATAGGTACCTTCCCAACAGTTCTTAGTGATTGCGGAAATAATCTTGATTGAAATAAATAGGACATCATGCAGGCTTTTGCTTCTTACTGTTTTTGTTTGTTAGATGATAGTGGTCTTAGTGGTTTCTAAAGACTTCCTTTATTTCAGCGCTATTCGCGATGAGGCCTTTATATAAATAGTTTTCAATCTATCAATACATATAGAGGGACTGCATGAAAAATGTAATATAGTCGCAGATAAAAGGTATAGAACTCTGTGATTAATGATGATAACCTTATAGTAAATAAATATTCTTTATTATAAACAATGATATGTCGGAATTGTAATGTGTTTACTAAGATAATAAATGATAAATTCTAGGATTTTGCCTCGTTTACAGTTTTACGTCTTCTTGCACCTTCTCTGGCCCAAAATTCATCACGATATATCTCCCAACCTTCTCTGATCTCAGCGCTAAAAGCTCTTGGATTCAGAACAATCTTAACATCTATAGCGCCAATCCTCGGTTGACATCTCAATTTCACGCTGTGCCAAAATCTTAAGAGAACAATTGGTTTCCAAAAAGTTAGTATCTCTTCACAGAGCCAAATATTTGAATCTGAAAATGCATTCATCGTGAATCTTATCATGTCCGTGAGATTTTCATCCCATGATGAATGAACTTTAACCAATCTTAAATTAAATTGCCGTATACCTTTATTCGTAGATGCAAAAAACCTTCTGGGTATCACTATAGTTCTTTTATATTGACCACTTAGATGAAACAGGACTAAAGTGATTGAAATAAAACATATCGTAAACTGCAAAAAAAATCTATACACTCCTTTCACAACAACGTCACTGAAATATAATTCATATATTGAGAATGCTGCAACACCTGCTAAACAAGATAAAAACCCAGTATATTGCCATCTTAATTTTTTTTGTTCTCTTGCTTGATTACGTAAATCTTCCTCCATGATTAATAAGTTTCTAAATATCATTGATGTTGGTGATATCTGGTTAGAGTTTCGTCGACTTTTACTACTTGAATCCCTTCCAATGGATCTTCTTCTTGCAGATCGTGGCGTATTCTTAGTGACACTTGAACTTGTCGATGACAATCCCGACAGTTCAGGCGGACACATATAAGGAGTCTCCAAACGTTCATCAGTTGATTGATCTGATTTCATAGATACCTTAGAAGGTGTTATAGGCGTAGTTATGGCAGTTTTTTTGGCAGATGTGTTCTCTATGGTAGGATTATTTACAAAATCGTCACTGGTCAACTCTCCCCCACGTGAGCCATCTTGCTTGAGATCGTTTTGCTTATTTTCAGGAAGAGATACAGTTGGAAGTTTAACCGTAATATCTGCAACAATTGATTCATCTTTCTTGATGGGAGTTGTCGGATTCATGATACCAACGGATACTATTCCTTAAGTATTGTGTCACCTCTTAGTTTCGGATGAGTTCCCTAATTTCTAATTCAAATATAGTTTTAACGAGTGTCAGATACAATGGCCGTATTCAAAACTTCCCAATATATCTGTTAATAAAAACAATTGATAATCAATCGTTAGTACAACCGGTTCCACTGAAGAAGAAAAGAAGTTTAAATAAAGCTAATTTTTTACGTTTGTCAATCCTGTCTTGAACCTTCTCTTAATTTAACCTTTAAATTCCATCAATTTTTTTGTTGATTTTGAATTTCACAAGCATCGGGTTTTCTGTTGATGAGGGAACTCTACAAATAAACAGAAAAATGGCAAGTTCTGTCCTTTCTGCAATACACGAATGGCTGGAGGGTAGTTACTTCAAACCTGATTTAGATGGTTTAAGTTCAGTATTTCCAATTGAACTGTTAGTATTGAGCTCTTTCATTTGTTATTTAACACCACTTTCCAATTCTCTGAGGTTACAAATTGTATCTCCGAGCAAGATCTTAATTATTATAGGATACCGCTATCCAATCGATGACCTCAAAGGTTACCCAAACGATAATATAGCATCAGTTAGATATTAAATTTCGATAATTAACTTGGAATATTTTCCTATAGATAAAAGAGACAGTTGAAAAGAAGACATAAAAACACACTGATTGGAAATGCTAGATTTTATGGACTACGTCCTACGGGCATTTGAGAAGTCCACATCGTGGAATCGTGATAACAATTACGAAAATATTAATGTTACATCTGATACATTGATAAATTTTCCAATACCTACCACTTTCAAGTTTCAAACCTCAGATCGTGCTTCAAATAATACATTCAATACTCTAGAAATTACAGCTCACAAACAGGTTTCGGGATCGTTAGCATACCTTTACACCGATGCAATTGGGATGGACAAATACATACGAGGTTCCCAATCGAGGAGATTACAAGATGCTACAGATACTTATAGACATATCCAGCCTTTTTTTGCAAAACAATCTCAAAGTCTCTCGGAAAGTCATGAGAAATTACAATCAAATAAAACTTCAACGAATGATATTTGCCGATCGTTATATTACGGTAGGATTTATTACCCAACTTCAATCTTAGAGGCAATGATAGTTAAACGAATCAACCTTCATAATCAACTTACAATTAAATCATTAAGCAGTGCAAATAATAAATTAAATGTTATATTTGTAAATTGGCAAAAATATAAAAATGAAAATTTACAAGAATTAATATTTTCATCCGATGGGGCTCTTTGTGGGTACAGATTCCTTCATAATTTTATGAGTTCTCCATCTAAGTTCAATAATGCTTTGTATAATAATGCATCATTTTCGATGGGTGGTGAAATGTGGTTGGGGTTATCTACTTTAACACCTGGTTGCTCAACAAGCTTAAGGTATTGTACACATGCGGCTAACACCGGTAGGCCATTGACGCTAACGCTCTCTTGGAATCCATTATTTGGTCACATCTCATCAACTTACTCTGCCAGAACAAGTATGAATACAACGTTTTCTGCAAGATATGAGTTTAACCTATATTCGACAGATTCAAATTTATCCTTTGGTTGTGAATTCTGGAGAAAGAATCTAGCTGAATCACAGGAAATCAATAAGACATCATCAAAGACGGAAAACCAGAAGCATCATCACGTAGTCTCAATATTTGATGAGACTGATTATAATAGACATGACCAAAAAAATATCCCAGAGGAACAAAAAAAATTATTGAATGATATTACGCATACTTTTTCATCATCCCTGGAACAAATGGATAAAGAAAAAGCCATCATTGAAGATGTAGAAAAAAAATTCAACAACGAAAAATTTACCAATGTATGGAAAATGGCTACTTCTTTACGTGATCGTAATATAAGGATGTTATGGGAAGGAAAATTTAAAGGGTTCTTACTGTCTGCCGGTACAGAAGTATTTTTGACCAAAGATTACCTGAACTCGGTAATCAGGTACATCAATCAAAGTGATCCAGTTATCAATGAATCTAATATTGTAACACCAAAGACGCCTTCTCCCATTTCATTTGGATTAACTATCCAATACTCTACATAATCTCGAAATGATTATGCCTCTTGATAACTCAATAAACAAAATGCAATGGTCATTTATGCCTCATTAGTACATACTAAATATATAAGCGTTACTTTCAATATTACATATTCTTCTTTTGTCTTTTACCTCTCAAGGAATGTTCATAGTCATTTAGATCAATTCTTAGATCTTCCGCTCTCTCCATATCGTCATACCCATCTAATTGATACCATAAATTATATCCAGATAATCTTGTACCTATTTCTAATAACCGTTCCATCACTCTATGTACTTCGTCAAGTGGTTTAACGCTATTTTTAACAATCGGTTCAAATCTGGTAGGGATATCATACAAGGATAAATCCATCGTGCTAAACAACGGAATTGGACAACCATCCAAGAACAATGCTTCGTTCACTGTTTTTAACTTCTTCTTCCTTGAAAACTTGGCAATATCTTTCAAATTGTGTATTACAATCCATGATATAATAAACCTACCCTCATTTTCATCGAATTCAATGACACAGTCGTTAGGCAAACGATACCTAAAATTTGTAAACTCGACATATTCTAATACTAAGTGGGCACCCTCAACATATTTTTGTTGAAATGCTGTCAATTTTTGTTCCTCAGTTATATTCCCACTAATACTATCTCTCTTCGAATTCCTTCTTTTCTTATGAGGTTTATTCACATCTAAATCGTTGTTTTCACTTTTTACTTCGATAGTTTTTTCTTCATCACCCCTTCCATTCTCTTGATCCATAGATTCAGGTCTTGTAGCTACACTGGACTTCAGATCAGTTATATTTGATACTTCAATTGACTTGTTTGGTATAATATCTGAATCTTGCACAGTGATGCTTTCTTCTCCATTAATCGTTGTTTTTGTTGCTGACAGTTCTTTCGTTACTTGTTCCACTTCCTTTACTGATTCTTTATTTTTCATTAACTCGTCTTCTTTCGTTGACACAGTCTCCCTCTTTTCACCTTCCTCGAGGTCTGTGGAAGGAGAAATGTTTTCTTTTACTTCACTCTTGTCAGACTGATCGGACTCTGATGTTATCTTCAATGTTTCCACTTTAGATTCATCATTATTGCCATTCTTCTCTTCTTCACTGACTTTCTGATCTTTGTGTTCACTGTGCTCCTTCTGGCTCCTCTCATCTTTTTGAGGTTGGGACTTTTCTGGAATTCCGCTTGAACTTTTATCACCGTCATCTCCTGAAATGTTGTTAGGAGATTTGTTTTTTAGTGGAACAATCGGCAGCTTTGTTTTAGGATCCTGTGATTTACTGTTCTTAGGAGGTGGAGGTGCACCCATCTTTTCGGCAATCTCCATAATTTCTTTAAACCTTTTAACTTCTTCTTCTGTAGCTTCATTTTTAGCAACTCTGTTCATAAGTTTATTCAATGCAGGATCACTTTGAGCCATACGATTTAAGTTAGATATCATATTGGAACTAACTGGATTCGAATTCTTTTTTGTCTTAGATGTAGCGTTAGCCTTCGAATTTGCTTTCGAATTTGCTTTCGAATTTGCTTTTAAGTTAGCCTTCAAAGTTGCCTTCTCTTTCTTTTTCTCTTTTGCTAATTCTTGTTTTTTTCTTGCTAATTCTTGTTTCTGTTTTGCCAATTCTTGTTTTTGTCTTACCAATTCTTGTTTCTCTTTGGCTTTTCTCTCTTTCTCTTGTTTCCTTAACAAACGTTCTTCTTCTTTCTTCCTTTTCTTTTCTTCCTTTAATCGTATCTTCGTTAGCTCTTGTTCTTTTTTAACCTTTAAACGTTCCTCTTTCAATTGTAAGGATTTTTGTTCCTTTTCTTGTTTTCTTAGCAATGCTTGTTGTTTTCTGTCTTCTATTCGTTTCTTCTTTTCCTCAATTGCTTCTACTTTTTTCTCTTCTCTTTCTCTTTTCACTCGATCCTGTTCATCTTGCCATTTAGCTTCAATCTCTTCATCCTTCAAGATAAACAATCTTATATCAAATTTGTGTGGACCTGCAACCATTGTACAATCACACATTTTTTGCATTCTATCTCTAATACCAGCATTAGCGACAGGATTTGGATGATTAGGATCTCTCTGCGGCCGTATCCAATATAACTCGAACATTTCACCTTTTAGCCACGTCTTACGTGATTGAATTAAGGAGTTATAAAGTACAGCTGAGTCCTTCACGGATAATGGATGTGTTAATGCAGAATTATAATTTGGTGGATCGATGGATGCAGGTAAGAAATCTATGATCTCGAAGGGTCTTCCTTCCACATTTTTGGATGCATGCAATTCACCTTCATCATCATTCAAATCCGATACTTCCTCATCTGATTCTTGTTTACGTTTTCTGCGAGTTCTTGTAGATCGCAGCGATGGAGTTACTGGAGTCGGCGTTGGTGTGACAGATGGTTCCTCTTTTACTGCGATATCATGGGACCTTGTTCTTGTCCTAAGTACTCTTGACATCTTTGTTAGTACTTTTTAGCAAACAAATGGTATAAGTTTCAACTCTTATTTTATTATATTTTACTCTGTTCGGTCTCTTTCGAGGACTTGTTGACATTTAATATTAAAAGTTACGATTATCTTTAAAATGCTGAACGTGTCACATTATATACTTTATTTACCGTAAAACGTGATAATAATTTTCATCAAATTTAACAACCTTTAATGAAGACAAAGGAATAAGGATAGGGAAGTGAGACAAGAATATGTTCTACATATAATTAAGTAGAGACAGAAGTTTTCCACTTAATTTATTATTTGTTAAAAAAAGGGAGGAACTGTGAGCTAAAATTTTTAATTGTAATTGTTTCTTTCTTTTTATTTTACTATGAATGAGATAAGGAATGATATGAGTATGTATATATGTATATATATTTTATGGATGGGTGTATATTATTGATAATAGTTACAATGATTAGAGATAGAAAAAAAAATCAACTATTTTCTATCTAGTTAGCTGCAGCAGCTAGAGCTTGCTTAACATCATCCAATAAATCATCACCATCTTCGATACCGACAGACAATCTAACCAAATCGTCAAAGACACCAGTGGCTTCTCTAGCTTCCTTTGGAATACCACCATGAGTCATGACGGCTGGAACTTCTAGTAGAGATTCGATACCACCTAGAGATTCAGCCAAGGTGAATAGTCTAGTAGTGGAAGAGAACTTAGCAGCAGCTTCAGCACCACCCTTAATTCTGAAAGAGATCATACCACCACCTAGAGCATCACGGTGTTGCTTTTTAACGATTTCGTAGTTTGGATGAGTTGGTAGACCAGGGTAGTTGACAGCAATGACATTTTCGTTGGATGCTAAAAATTCAGCAATCTTGGTAGCGTTAAGAGCGGCTTGTCTAACACGTAAGTGTAAAGTCTTTAGACCTCTGTGAGTTAACCAAGCGTCGAATGGAGATGGAATGGCACCAACGGCGTTTTGTAGGAATTGTAATCTTTCGTAAACAGCCTTGTTGTTAGTAGCCAAAACACCGAGCACAACATCGGAGTGACCGTTAATGTATTTGGTAGCAGAGTGAACAACAATATCAGCACCGAAGTTCAATGGGTTAGATAAGTATGGAGACAAGAAAGTGTTGTCGACAACCAATAAGATGTCTTTGTTTAGAGACTTGATCTTATCGGAGACAGCTTGAATATCAGTGACCTTTAAAGTTGGGTTAGTTGGGGATTCAATCCAAACTAACTTAGTGTTTTCTTTAACTAAAGATGGTAGATCTTCTAGCAAGTTGTTTGTGAAAGTGGTGTCGACACCATGAGCATTAGCAACTTTAGTGAAGTATCTGTGAGTACCACCGTAAACGTCACCAATAGAGATGGCGTGAGAACCTTGTGGTAGAGATTGTAAGATAATAGCAGTAGTAGCTGAACCAGAAGAGAAAGCTAGACCGTACTTACCGTTTTCTAAGGAAGCAATTGCATTTTCCAAATTTTCTCTGTTTGGGTTTTGAGAACGAGAATATTCGTATGTACCAATTGGTTGAGCTGGAGCAGATTGCTTGAAAGTAGTAGACAAAGAGATTGGTTCAATGACAGAACCGTGAGAGTCAATGTGTTCACCAGCATGGATAGCCTTGGTAGCGAATTTGTCAGTAGCTTGTAGAGTCATTGGTATGTGTGTTGTAGTGGCTATTGTGTTATATAGTCTATTGATAGAAATATGATTTCTTCTTGTTAACTTGAAACAATTGTAGTTAAAAAGGTTTCTCATAATTGGAAGATATTTCGACCTTAGTTTTTAAAATATCACCCCAGTTGGCTCTTTATATATCATCATCCTCCCTGATGATGATCGATACCAAAAACCAAAGTCCCATACAGGATAGACGAATACTGCCTCTGGCTACTAATTCCATGTGTTTCGATAACCTTCTTCTCTTCTTCTTACTATCCATCTCTCTCTGCCTTGCTTACGTAAAAAAGCGACAGAAAAAGTGAAAAATTTCAGTTTCTTTTTTCTTCTTTCCTTTGGCTGTGGAAACGCCGCAGAGCTTTGGTCGTTTGCTAAAAACTGTGGAAATTCTGCGGCGACAAATTTTTGTATTTTGGTGTGGGTGTCACGTGCTTGGATGGTACCACTAGTGGTAACTACGAACGGGAAATTATGTTTTACTTGCATGCTGCCGTTTCATTAAGACACTAACTGATTTGGTTTAGTTTAGTAATGGGGATATATTACGTAATACTGTGGAGATGTGATGTAGTTGCCGTGTGTTAGTCACCCTTTAGCTGGGGGGTGAGTGCCGGAGATTTACTGGTGGATGCGTCATCAAGTTTTATTATTATTGGTAATGTTACTACTCTTATTATTTATGTATCATTATAAGGTGCTTACTAACTGATGTAATTGATTTACTGAGGAGGCGATTGTAACGTCTGTGGATGTTGGAGCCGTTGTAATTGTTGGTGTAACACCTCGAAATCGTCATTGATTTCAGAATCTCTGAGACTATTGAGGGAAGGTGCACCAGGAAACCCATAATAATATTTCTTAAGACCTTCTAAATCACTTAATTCATTATTCAATCTCATCCGATCCACTATCACTTCTAATTTATCTACAGGATTATTCCTATATCTAAATTCGATATTTTCACATTGTAAGTCCTCACTGATAGGTTCTCCCGGTAATAATAATCTAGCTGGTCCCGCATATCCCGTGATACAACTTAACGTCTTATCGGCGGTCTTTATTGGGACATGGTAATGCACTTCAGGAACCACGATGTCCATATCACGTCTCTCTTTGTTAATATCGTACCATCTTTGTGTAGTATTATCTAACAATTTATTCTTTGTATCACACATTCTCTTATGATAACCTTGATGAATAAACGTTCTTGTCGCACGGGTTTCTGTATCGATACATTTCAATTCATATCGTTGTCTTTGATACGCACGGCGTAATTTATAATCTCTAATGCTAGCAATCTTTTCATAATAACCTCGTAATTCTGGATGTGAACCTTCCAGACACATTTGCAATTCTAATTCTAACTTGTATAATTTAGTCTCATATAACTTTTGTCTTAATTCTGCAAATTGATACTCAATTGCTGTTATATCCGTTAATGCCTCTTGTCTCGTTTGTTCACTATCACCTGTATTTTCTTCTTCCTCTTCCATTTCATCTTCAACTTCATCCTCATCTTCAACATCTTGCTCTTCTTCTTCAGGTTCTTCATCCTCTTTCTCTTCCTTTACATCTGTGGTATTTTCAACAATATCCACAGGTGCGGTTTTAACAGTGGCAATTGTAGTTGCAATGGAAGGTGTTTCAGCGTTTTCAGGTTCCAGCACAGTTTCTTCAACAGTTGGAGTCTTAGTCTCTGAGTTAATTTCTTTAGTTGTCTCAACCTCAATCTCAGTTTCATTTAAACCCATGTTTTTATCATTATTTTGAACAGGGACAATATCGGTTAATAAAGTTTCCTTATTTACTTCATCCACCGATGGAGTTTTATCAGGTACAGCAGGTGTAGTTCTAGTATCATCAACTTCGTCCTCTTCTTCATCTTCAAGGGCATCATCAAGGGCATCCTCTTCTTCATCACCTTCATTACCAACTTCAATGTGATCTTCTTCTTCGATGTTAGGTGAAATGGTATCTTGCGAAGGATCTATTTTCAATTTCTTGTTCTCTTCCTCAGGTTCAGTTTCTTCTAATGATCTCTTGTTGTTGCCGATAGTGTCCTCTTCGACAATATCTTCACTTAGAGGTTTCACTATTGTTTCTGGTTCATCTGGAATCAACGCTGCTAATCTTGGAGGAACTCCCCCATTAGATACACCATTTTCGTTAGTATCACTATCCATCTTCTCAGTATCTGCGTCGCTAGATATACAATAATCCGATAAATTCAAATTACGGCCCAATTCTTCACTAACTTCTTGATTAGTGTAGTCTATATTGGTTAGGGCACTCTCTTCGTCGTCTTCCTTGAGTCTCCTGATAGGTGAACTTTCTTTCTTATGTTCCTTGATTTCAGAATTGGTGTCCAAAGGTGGTATGTTACTCACTGGATTCGGAGTATTACTATTTCTGCTGGTAGTGTTATGAAGTGCTAGATTGTCCACGTTGAGATCTTCTGTTCTCGTTGTAGTTTCTTTCTTCTCGGTATCACTCATTACCGTATTATGATATCCTGTATGATAAATTAAAAACAAACAATATCAAATAAACAAATACCTGCAATCGTCCAAAAGTTAGAATTATTGTGTTTTAAAGACAATGATATATGTAGGATTTGTCGGTTATTATTTGGATACTTATTTTGCCTATCCTTACACACAAATACAGAATATCTGTTTATATTATGATTTCACCCTTTTGCTCAAACAAAAATTTACTGCTCTTATTTTCATTCATTTTTTTTTACCCAAAACGGGAGTAGGAAAGGAAATTGAAAAGCTCTGCCAAATTTCTCTTATTAAGGGAATATTCTGTAAAAAAATTGTTACCCGGGTGAGATCAGAACCAGAATTCAATGTATAAAGGGTATAAAGAGATGGATCTGTGAACTGGAGGAGTAACAGTAAGATGTATTATGATTAGTGTTGTCACTCAGAGTGGTTTATCCTTTTTTGTTTCGGTACTTTGAAATGTTTTCGAGAAACGAAGAAAGTGTTCCAGTTAGAAAGACAAATTATGCATAGATTATGTGAAATTTAGAATTTAATTATGAGGAATTTGTTGCTGTGTGGTTCTTTGCTTTATAAATTACGTTTTGTATGGTATTAGCTAGGTATAATTTAGTAGCACGTAGATAAATATTATACATAGTTGACCATTTAGAAAAAAATAAAACGGTCAGCCAAAAGAAGTTAAACTTCTATACAGCGCGAGTATTGACCAACTATGTTCAAAGTCCTATATGTTAACAGTTCTTTTATAGTTTTGTGAATAGATCTTCAACAGTCCAATAATTACTGGAAATTTTAATTACCCTTCTAGGGTTGAAAGCGAGAGAGGATAAAGCTTATTTAAATAGGAAGTAGAATTGTCTTGCGTACCAAAGAGGACAAGCTTGTTAAAACTGTCGGAATTTACATGATAGAAGAATGACGTCAAGAATATAAAATATAAGAATAAAAGAATGATAAAGATTGTCATATTTGATAATGTTCAATATTTAACAATCCAAAATGAGAAAAGATAATAAAAAGACGCATTTGGAAATCATGCATAATTTCTACAATGCTAGTATTGGAGATTTATAATCACGAAATGTAACCAAATCCAAAGGTATATAAAGGGAACAATATTTCATACATTGGAATATTTTATTTCCCTGACTATTTTGTATATTATTTATAATTTGTATACTAAAGAAATCAGACGACTATACGTTGATTTCTAATAAATTAAATTTTGTACCATATTAAAGAAATGGATTCCTCTAATAATTCAAATATCCAACAAAAACTATTGCCCTAATAACTTACATACGAAAAGCAGTCACCAGTCGTATTCTCCCCTTAGAAGTACAATGTTCTGTTGATCTTTGTGAACGATTAACCACCTAATTAAAGCTAAAAGAAAGAAAGAACAGTATAAGTATGGAGCATGTCAAATTATGTGCGCCTGATTTACGTTTTTAGATAACGCTATTTGATTTTTAATTTGAGAATTGTAGCTTTGCCATTTCTGTTAATGTCGTTCCTTCTACATCTTGTGGGTTGTTTCCAAACTTCAAACTACATATAAAAGTAAAAATCATTCTATTGCAGTTAACGACTCTCGCTTAAGTCGTGTTCCGCTTACTCATTCCTACTCTCCACAAGCACCAATTGCTCTATGATTACTTGAAGTTGTTCATTTTCTTCAAAGACACAATTACAACCTTCAATATTGCCACTGGTGCCTAAACAGATGTTCTGAGGGATACTGCATTAAACAAAACAGCCAGCCCATTTCTATATTAACGAAAACCGCGCAAACTTCTCTAATGAATCCTTCATATGTATTCTCAACGTGTTGGAACAATGGTTCCTCTATTTGACTGGTTAAACCCCGCTAAACATTCAAATATTAGATGATCTTAACTAAAATTAGAAATTTTCCTTTCTTCAAATATTTTAATATCTTTTCAAAAAAACACAAAGTTAGGCCTTGTTGGCGCAATCGGTAGCGCGTGTGACTCTTAATCACAAGGTTAGGGGTTCGAGCCCCCTACAGGGCTATTCTTTTTGAAGTTTTTTTAAACCGAGCTTATCCAACACTATAACATTTTGCAACTTTTATTCTTTCGCAAAGCTTACCATCAAATGTTAAACTTAGGTATTGTTTGATTTAATTTTTTTTTAATTTAACAGTATATAAAGCAGGCTTTTCACCAAAAATTTATCCTACGGTTTGGAATGTAAAATTGCGATAAGTAAAGATATTTTAAATTCGTCCTCCCAGTGACAATACTAAATTGCGATATATCCCCTTTTGTATAACTCAACTGATCAAGTTTATTATACTTTGGATTAATTTATACCTTTAATATACATGTAAAAACGTTTAAATAGTACAATATTGCTAAATCTTATAACTGGAATATTAAATTCGAAATGACTCTTGTTCCTTCCCAGAAAATATAAAATTATCGGAACTTTTCATTTATAAACATTTCGAATTAATTCCAGATGATAATCTTAAACAGAGATACATATTGGTTAAGGTAAAATTTACCCTTAATAATTCTTTCAATATCTTCACGTGTGATATCCCAAATTAAGCAATACTTTATCCATATAACAGGGTTTCCTTGTTTGGTCAAGTTATGTAAGTATCTATATCTCTTTCAGGTCATTTCTCCTAATCATATTTAACTACCCATGTACTAGCACATCCACCAAAAACGGCAGGAGGTGTAACGGAATTTAAATGTATTATCTCATTAGCTTTACTTGATAAATTTGAATAGTCATTAATAATAGATTTATCATCACTTTGTTCTTCTTTCACTCTACCACAATTACCATGCTCACCCCAACCCCAGCAATAAACCGTGAAACCTGGAATTTTATCATCTTGAACCACTAGCATCCCATGTTCACTACCTGTGTTAATCTCGATCAATTTTGAAGTTGTTGTATTCATCACAGTCTTCTTGAAATAATCATTATCAAACATCTGGCCATGAACACCAAATCCAAATGAATAAATCTTACTTTGGTAATGAATATGGATGGATGACCACATTGTATAAACTTCCAATCCTTTTTTATCCTTCCATTCATCTAAATGGAAACTTTCAGGGATAGCTCCTCTTGCAGATACAATAGCTCCTCTATCATCAATCAATAGAAGAAAATTTTTCCCCATAGCCACTTGAGCAATTTGTTGAGAATCATTTTCATGTATGATAGTTGGTACAAAGATAGATTTACTCTTCGGAGTTAGTAATTGACATTTCGTATTACTACCCCATCCATAGACCATGGATCCGCCATCTGGCCTTTGAACCAACAAAGTACAATTCTGAAATGATGTGAAGAGCTCGCATTTGTAATCCTGCGGAAGACTCATGACATTTTGAAATGTCGATATTTTAGTGATGTTATCTCCGAGACCCAATTCTCCCTTAGGACCGTATCCACGTATCCAGACATTATTAGAAACATCCATTAAAACTGTAAACTCCCAACCACACGAAATATCTTTAATATTCTTCATATCTAGTTTTATCCATTTTGGTACGGTTTCCACCTGAGGATCATTAGATAGCTGACCCATGGCATTACTACCACATTCATAAACATCACCGTTACTCAATAGTAACAACGTATGATTACCACCGCATGCTATTTTTTTTACGGTGACACCTTTACAAACATCGAGAGACAATGATAACTGTGGGACGATGATATCATCGGCATGGCCCAAACCTAATTGGAAATTTCCATTTGATCCAAATGCATAGACTTCTAACATATTTCCAAAAAGAGAATTAATATAAAATAAGAGAGCTCTAATTTAACTGGTCTTTATTTTTTTCTTTATCTACATACTGGTACAAAGTGTTAATCAAAGACACCGTACAATATATAGTTCAGAAAGTGATGGTTTATATACTTTCTTGCAATAACCTACTCTACTTGTATCGTCATGAGCAGGCAGACACCCTTTTTATGTCACCTCCCTGCAATTACCGAAAGAGAGAGAAAGAGAGAGCTCATCGCAAAAAAAAAATTCAGAAAGGGAAAAACTGAAAAATTTCAGTTTATATTGAGCAAACGCGAAAATTGTAAAACTATTATGATTCTTAATAGTTAAATGCGTTATATAATAATATTAAAAAAGAGACGAATTTTATTTGCTATTGTAGTTTTAATTAAATCACATAAGAAAAAAGGGTTTTTGTTATATTTAACAGGGGAGAATCATCGTTAAAAAAAAATATTAGTAGTACTATTATTGATATATTATGACAGATAGTTTCCCAGGCGACGACGAGGTTCAAGTTCCAGAGACGTCATCTCCAAATAGTAGGATTCTTTCTTCATCACCACTGAAATCATCTGGCCAGGAAACCGTTAGGGATCAAGCAGCAAGTTTACGTAATAAATTCATGTACAAACCAAATTTACAGGCATCTACTGATGCAGCAGAGAGTACAGTGTCTCCGGCTGAACAGTTAACTACTTTACAAAAAGAATTTCCTGATTTCTCATCGACTTTGATTCAAGCTGTTTTTAAATCAAATGCATCAGATATTGGTAATGCGAGAGCACGTCTGAATAGAATCCAAGAACAAAGATCATCATGGTCAAAATCGCCGAGTTCCGCCATTAAAAATAAAACATCTTCAACAGCTAGATTAAACTCTATATCATCTTCAAATTCTAAACAATCAGCATCTACTAAAATTAATGTAGATAAACCAAAGAGTTCTATCTTTGATAGATATTCTACCTCAATGAAAAGGGCATATAAGAAACGTGAGGATGAAGATGGAGATTATGAGGATTATGATGAAGATGATGATATAGTAGGCGTTCATCGTGGTAAAAATGGGATGCTGTATGATCCTTCCTTATTGTCAAAGATTAGAAATAGCAAAAGCTTAAAGGCATTGTCGTCATCACCTGAACGTAATAATTCACCAAAAGTTGGTAAGAAAAAAAGAAAATTAGTTAGAGGTAGTGAGTTAGATAATGCAAGGAGTAAAATGCTTGATAATAAAGTGAAAAAATTAATGAAGGATGAAGGTGAAGGAGAATTTTTAGATGATGCCGATTCAGGGATAGAAGATGATCAATCTGGTAGTGATGTAGAATATGAGGATAAAAGTTCTGCAGCCATTGATATCGATGATCAAACTTTAGAGTTCTTAAACACATCTGATCCGTCAGATCTTGCAGATCTTGCCGACACAACTTTTGATAAAGCCAAAGTCATTGTATCAAAGAGACCCTTTTCAAATTTAGATCATTTTGTATTGCAAGAATTTTTGACAGAAGAAGAGATCACTAAGAGTAAAGAAGTCCAAACAAATGGTAAAGGTAAACGTGGTGGTCGTGGATACCGTGGTAATCAAAAGAAAGAAACGGAGAGATTTCTTGAAAAGATCAAACAATCTATTAGAGGTTATAATGCTATTGATTCGTTATTGAAAACATGTGCATCTTACGGTACATCTATTGAAAATCAAATGAAGACATGGGGTGTTGATTTGAATGCTAATGGCGATGCTAATTCTACTGATCCAAATGATAATGCAGGTATTCCAGTGATCTCTATTGATGATAAGGATGAGGACGATGAGGATGAGGATGATGACGAAGAAAATAATGATGATAAAGAAGGTAAACATCCAAAGAATGAAGCAATAGTAGAAGAATTTGATGAGACTGAAGCAAGTAGTACACCTACTCCTGCTCCTTCCAGTTTATCATTAAATGAAAAGAATAAGACTACACGTGGTCCAGACAGTGATAGCGATTTTGAGTTAGTTGAGGAAGAAGAGGAAGATATAGAAGATGAGGATGAGGACTACGAAGAAATTGCATTTTCCAAACGTCCTACGATGAGTAGTCGTACTCATCGTCGTAACATGAAACTGGCAGTCCAAAGAAAGGGCCCCGTGAAATATTTCAAGGGTAAACCACGTCTCTTATCATCTGATATTCAATTAAAGGATTATCAACAAATGGGTATCAACTGGTTAAACTTATTATATCATAATGGTATGTCATGTATCCTTGCAGATGATATGGGTCTTGGGAAAACATGTCAAGTGATTTCATTTCTTGCATATTTGAAACAAATCAATGAACCAGGTCCCAATTTGATTGTTGTACCGTCATCAACATTAGAGAATTGGTTACGTGAATTCAAAAAGTTTTGTCCATCAATGAAGGTGGAACCATACTATGGGTCACAACAAGAAAGAGCAGAATTAAGAGATTATTTGGAACGTACAGCTGGCCAATATGATGTTATTGTCACAACTTACAATTTAGCTGCTGGGAATAAATATGATGTTGCATTTTTAAAGGGTAGTGGATTCAATGTAGTAGTATATGATGAAGGTCATATGTTAAAGAATTCTATGTCTGAAAGATTTAATAAATTAATGAAAATCAAAGCTAAATTTAGATTATTATTAACAGGGACACCATTACAAAACAATCTTCGTGAATTAATGTCATTATTAGAATTTATAATGCCTACATTATTTATCTCCAAGAAGGATTCTCTAACGGCAATTTTCAAACAAAGAGCTAAAACTACCGATGATGGTAATGATCATAATCCGTTATTAGTTCAAGAAGCCATTGAACGTGCTAAGACAATGATGAAACCATTTATTTTACGTAGACATAAGGATCAAGTGTTACGTCATTTACCAAAGAAACATAATAAGATTGTTATGTGTGACTTAAATGAAGTTCAAAGAAAGATATATGATCATGCCATAACAAATGCCAAAGAATATCGTGAAAAGGTTCAAAACGGTACTGTAACAAGTGAGGATAAAGCTAATATGGATTCAAAAAATTTAATTATGACATTAAGAAAAGCTTCGATTCATCCATTATTATTTAGAGACATATATGATGATAAGACGGTTGATGCTATGAGTACAGCTATTCTTAGTGAACCTGCATATAGTATGGATGGTAATAAACAATATATTCAAGAAGATATGAGTTATATGACAGATTTCGAATTACATAAACTCTGTGGAAATTTCCCAAGAACTTTAGGTAAATATGCATTAAAGAATAATGAATGGATGAATAGTGGTAAAGTTGATAAACTGAATCAAATTCTTAAGGACGTGGTTGATAAAAGACATGAAAAGATATTAATCTTTTCGTTATTTACTCAAGTTTTAGATATTTTAGAACCTGTTTTAAGCACACTAGGTTATAAATTTTTAAGACTTGATGGTTCTACACAAGTTAATGAAAGACAATCATTAATTGATACATTTTATGAGGATAAAACAATTCCAGTGTTTTTATTATCAACAAAAGCTGGTGGGTTTGGTATTAATTTAGTTTGTGCCAATCATGTAATAATATTTGATCAAAGTTTTAATCCACATGATGACAGACAAGCCGCCGATAGATCGCATCGTGTAGGTCAAACCAAAGAAGTCTATGTATCTACATTGATTAGTCAAGACTCCATTGAAGAACAAATCCATCAATTAGCCAAAAATAAATTAGCATTGGACATGCATGTCAGTGTGGACAACAACGGTGAAAACAAGCAACAGGAAGCAGCCGCAGAGAACAAAATCAATGGCATCCTCGAGGATATCATCTACAAGAAGCCATAAGCTCCCACACCACCATCTTTCCCGGATGAACTAGATATTTATATTTATATATTTATATACATTGTTAACGTTACTGTTGTAAATCTCACGTTGTCATCCCCCCACACCCCCACGAAAATATATCGGTTCCTGCGGTGAAAACCCCAGAACATTCCTCCCCGACACATCACTCGGCACGGCGGCACCCCATGTGGCTGAGCCAACACCAAAAAGCTAAAAAAAGCTGCCGGTGACTAAATGTCTGTTTGAGTATATACCAAGTAGTGTATCGTTTGATTTAACTACTACGAGTGACCAACATAATATATCCACACTGCTACTGTTCCCTCATACAGTTCATATTCTATACATTAACTACAAATCTTTTTTTTTGTAAAAAGCTACTATCTTCAATCACTTGATAGATTATCACATTATCTACCGTGAAAGAATATAGCTATACAGGACAAGATCATTCAATTGTCTTACATAGATATCAGTATCTCTACATTACATCTTCTCAAATCCTCAAAAAGGAATAAAGACTGTAGAAGAACGTGCACTATCTGGTTATATCACTAATCTGTCTAAAATCCTTCAAGTCTCTATCTATCTACCTCAGAGTGTGTGTCTGCAGAGAAATCTATTGAACGTTCTATTATTTGCAAATATCCGCTCGCTGTGTGTGTGTGTGTGTGTGTGTGTGTGTGTGTGTGTGTATATACTATACTTTTTTGGGTCTTTTTCGTTACATTTTTTTTTCGTTTTTCGTTTTTTTCACCCTTTCCCGGTAATCAGTAATTTTTTTGCTTTGAGAAGAAAAGAAAGAAAGAAAAAAAAGAGAGAGAGCAAAATATACATACTCAAACACTAGAATTTGAAGTTAATTACATATATTTAACAAAGAATAGAAACTAATTCAAGTGTATATTTCCATTACTTTTTCCTTAATAGCAGTTAAAGAGAAATATTACACCTTCATACCACTGTTCTCGTCTCTCTGATACACGTTTGGTTCTATTTGTTTATTCTCCTGATTTTAAATAAATTACAATGAACGTAGGTGGTAAAGAGGGCCTTTCTATCCAGGATAGAACGAGAAATGTAGCTGAATTGTTAAAAGTATTAATGGATATTAATGAGATTAATGGTGGAACAAATGCTACAGCAGAAAAAATGAAAGTTCATGCAAAAAATTTTGAAAGTGCTCTATTTGCTAAAAGTTCTTCAAAGGAAGAATATTTAGATAGTATGAAAGAAAAAGTTACAGCTATGAGAAATACTAGAGACACAAGAAAGAAATCTTTAGCTAGTGCTAAAAATGTTCAAAATAATAATAATAATAATAATAATGGAAATGATCAAATGTCACAACAACAACAAATGAATGGTAATAATGGATTTCCAAATAATAATAACAATAATATGAATTATATGCCTAATACAATGAATATGAATTCTCAAATGTTTTTAAATCAACAAGCTCAAGCAAGACAACAAGCACAACAACAATTAAAGGACAGGCAACAACATCAACAAATGCAGCAGCAGCAGCAGCAACAGCAGCAGCAACAGCAACATATGCAACAGCAAGGTCAGCTAGGACAAGGACAACAGAGACATCAGTTGACTCCACAACAAAGACAATTGATTAATCAAATGAAAGTGGCTCCAATACCAAGAGAATTGTTACAAAAGATACCAAATATTCCTGCAGATGTTAATACATGGCAACAAATTACAGAATTAGCTCAACAAAAGAGATTAACTCCACATGATATGCAAATTGCTAAAGAAGTTTATAAGATTCATCAACAATTGTTATATAAATCTAAGATCCAACAAGTTAATGCTAATAATGTTATGAATATGCAACAGACAAAGCAGCAGCAGCAACAACAACAACAAATGCAACAACCACAACAGATTCAACAGAGACAAAAGGATCACCAACAACAGATGACAAGTAACAACAATAATAATAATAATAATAATAACACTAGTGCTAATGCTAATGCTAATAATACCAACAACAGCAATAGCAATAATGCAAACGTCGTTGCAGGGCAACAACAGCAACAGATGTTTAGAAACAGATCAGGTGAAGTCCCTAATGTTTTAGGTCAAATTAATCAAATATTCTCTCCAGATGAACAACGGGCATTGTTACAGGAAGCTATGGAAGCATGTAAGACATTCCAAAAGACACAGTTTGGTGCAAACATGACTGATGCTAACAGACAGAGTTTTATTAGAAAATATATAAATCAAAAGGCCTTGAAAAAGATACAATCATCGCGAATGGCTCAACAAGCTGCCGCTGCCGCTACAAGATCTGGTCAAAATAATGTAAACATGAATGGTAATAATGAAGCATCTAACGCTGGTAGTAACAATAACAACAACAATATTAACAATAATAATATGGTAGTTGGTAACAATAGTAGCAATAATGTTCCATCACGTGGAAACATGCAACAGATGAACAATTTACAAAATGTTCCCCAACAAGCTAGAAATACACCAATTTCCCAACAACAGATGCAGGCTCAGCAACAGCAACAACAACAACAACAACAACAACAACAACAAGCACAGCAGGCTCAACAAGCTCAACAGGCTCAGCAAGCGCAGCAGCAGCAGCAGCAAGTACCTCCATCACAAGGTCACCAGAGGACAAATTCACAAAGGGCATCAATGTTACAATTATTACAACCAACACCGCAAGATATCGAAACAGTTAGAAAGATTTCTACAGATGCGGCTAGAACTCCTTTGAGATTAAATGATTTAACAAATTCTATTAGTCCTCAAGAAAGAGAAGAAATTAAAAGGAAATTACAAATGAACCAACAATTGTTTGCTCAAGTAAGTAATTACGCACCACAAGTTTACGTATTTACCAAAAGTGAGGCGTTTTTGAAGGAAGTACTTCAATTAAGAATATTTGTCAAGGAAATTCTAGACAAATGTTCAAAGGGTATATATGTTGTGAAGTTGGACACTGTTGACAAATTGATTATGAAATATCAAAAATATTGGGAAAGTATGAAGATCCAGATTCTAAGAAGACAACAATTAATCCAGCAACAACAACAATTGATAAGACAGAAGCAACAGCAACAACAGGATCAACAACCGCAACAACAACAACCTCAATCTGGTAATAACATTCCTATCAATAGTATTCCAACACCTGTTCAAAATAATGCCAATATTTCTCAAGCTCAGGCTCAAGCTCAAGCTCAAGCTCAACGGATGAGACCAAATCAAAGGGCACAACTACAGAACAGACAATTGCAGCAACAACAGCAAATGCAATGGCAACAACAGCAACAACAGATGAATGGCAGCAATGCGAATACACCACAAATGAACAATAATTTTGTTCAAATGAATGGTGCTATTCCAAATTCCAACGTAATGAATGCTAAGATCAACGGTAGACAACCTTCTGTACCTATCCCACCGAATGCTGGGATGTCCAGTGAAAATGATAGCATGATTTCTCAAGCAACAGGGAACCAATTTACTACTGCGAATGCAACTCCAGATGTAATGAAAAGTAACTCCAGAAATGCTAGCGTTCCAACCTCTGCTAAGGTCTCTCCATCCCGTGAAAAGGCTGCTAACTCCAACGGCGCCAATAACAAAGGTAATAATAGTAAGAAACCATCACCATCTGCATCTACTTCATCTCGTAATGTGAAATCTTTATCTAACGTACCAACACCAAGATTGTCGAATGTTAGTGCAAGAGGAACACCTCAATTAGTTGGTAATGAATCGCTATCAACTAGTAGTGGTGAAATGAATCCAGTATTTAAGAAAGAAGAAGATGAATTACAATCATTGAACATTAAAAAGACAGAGATTGCATCTAGATTTAAGCACAGACAAGAAGCATTCCAAGCTTCTCCAGTGGATTTATTTTTGAGTACTCTTTCAGATACTCTTGGTCTAAAGGACGACGAATATGAACCACAAATTAAATTTTCACAAGATTTTATTGATTTAACTAATCGTACAGGTAAGAAAAAGAAATTAACTAAAGTTGCACAACGTGCCAGAGAACGTGACCCTGTTGATGTAAGTATAGTAGATGGTAATAAATTAATTATGACATCCAAATATATGTCTGAACAAAAAGAAGTCAGAAATTATGGCATTAATTTAGGTAGTATCGCATCAATTTTCAATGGCTTGGAGAATAATATCTGTGAAAAATTGAATGATTTAGCATTTATTGATACACCATCCAACAATGCCGATTGTAACACTAAGAAGAGGAAACTCGATGAGATGAACTTAACTCCGGATAGTATAAAATCCAATGCAAATGACTCCCCATCCATAATGAGTGAATCTAAACGTATTAAATTTGATTCTCCAGAGGATACATATGTCGCAACAGATGGTAAAATGAAAAAGAGTGCCGCAGGTATGAATTTCACAACAACAGCATCTGTTCCGACTACAGCAACGATAACTAATGATACAGGTGACGACAAAAAGGATATAAATATATGGGATTGGGATTATTGGGCTAATAAAATATAGCAATAATGAAGTAAAACTTATATTTTGAAGGTTTTCGAATATCTCGATATATTAATGCCACATGCCAACACACTTTTTTTATTTTTTTTAACACAGGAGGGAGGTTCGACCGTCTTAATCCTCGACAAGACAAGACACTTAAAATATTGTTTGTTCTCTACCTTTTTATCAATATTATTATAATTATTATTATTTTTTTATGACTATTTTTTTTTCGAAAGAAAAAGAAGGAAAAAAAATCATTCGTACATACTCTATTTTATATAATTTAATTTAAAATTTTACACACCGTTATGATACTCAAATATATGTATATATCTTATAATTAAATGATATTAGCTAATAAGGTCTTTCAATTCACTAATAGGAGGTTGTGAATTATTATTACTAGAAAAGTTATTGGTATTATTTAGATTTATGCTTGGAATTTCACTAGTCTTACAAAGACCAGATAAAAGGATTCCACTTCTATTATTAATATTTGGAGATATCTCAGAGACTAATTCAGTATTAGGTAATTCACTACTACTGTCATCTAAACTTGAACGACATAATTCAGGTAATAAATCGGTGGTGGTTCTAGTTGGTAATATGTCATGACTTCTTCTACTTCGTCTTCCTCCTCTTCTTCTTTCTTCAGGTAATTCATGGGATAGATCTGTTTCGTTAGTGATAAGGATAGTCTCTACTGCTAACAAAGTTGTTCCAATGATATTGGTTGAAAGAAATATACCTGAAAATAATGGAATTGTCTCTAACAATGCAGCTACTAAACCAAAAGAGGTATATGTACCAAAATATTGAGCAAAAAGATGTAATCTATCTTGATCATCGAATTTATTCAATTTTAATGTTTTAGATATGTATATTTTCGTAATAAATGGAGATATTAAACTATGAAATAATATAGGTCCAATAATTGGCATTGCAGATATGGTTAATAAAATGATTAATATAATAAAAGAACCAAAATATTTAAGTATTTTCATTGGTAGATAAAGCACCCAAAAATATGTACAACTAATTGGAACATAATATTTAATTGAAGTAATTCTCTCACTATTATTATTGGTTGTTGAATCTATATCTAAACAATTTTTAACTAAATTATTGGTAAAATGTGATAATCTCATAAACATCAAAGTTAAAATATTTGCATGTAAAAAGGTTTGAACCAAAGCTAAAAGGACTCCAATTGGTCCCAAAACGAAAAAAAATCCAACATAAAGTGGTGTTAAAGTTATCCAATATAAAGCAGTAATGACTGTATAACTTACCAAATAAAACAAAAAAGTACTAATCGTACCATATAAATACTTTTCTGGATAATATATTAGTTCCAGGAATCCTCGTAATGGATATACAAAAGGTTGATTATTGAATAAACCTTGAAAAAAATTAACAATCGCAATAGTGAACTCTTCTTGTGTATTAGCAATCTTTGGAATGATCACTTTTTCTTTGTACTCATACACAGGCAAATAAATGTTTGGATCTAGTTCAAAACTATGGGTGTTATCATACTTGTAGAAAAGTCCACCGATCCCTGTAAGTACTAGACTTGTCGCCACACTCATCTTCCAGGAAACAAATCAAAACAAAAATAAAGAAAATAAAGAGTGCGCACTACTCTTTTACAACGATTATAACTACCTTTCAATTCAAGTCTTTTGATTTAAAAAATTTTATTTCAATAAATAACCTCTAAATTCAATAAAACTAATTTAAATTACTCTACCTTTTTAATTTGTGTCACTTTCCCAGAATAATTTGTTACTGATTAATTAGTTTTGCCTTTTTGCTTATAAAATGTCAAAATGTCAAAAAACGGCAAAACTGATTTTTTGGTGAGTTCGGAGTTTGCACGTGATGTTCGTAGCCAGTGATGTTTGAACATAGTCATCTAACAATAATGAACTCATTGATTGAAGGAACGTTGTACGCTCAAGAATCTACCTGTTATGATCCTATGGTATGTATCATTACGCCTACCTCTTACCAACACAGTAACAGCGTTAAGTAATGGTATTTACAGAGAATGGCTCTCACAAATAGTGAAACCCTCTCATAGAGAGAGGGAAAAATAAGGGTTGGCTGTTTACATAATAAATTCGCCATAGAAAAATGTTGACAGCCAAAAGGAAAATGGAATGAAAAAAGAAGACAACGGAGCGAAGTAAAGACTGGAAGGGGGGGCAGGTAGTTAGTTTAACTGGTGGTAAGGATAAAAGATAACGACTCTTTGAAGGAATATTTACATATATGACAGTCTTTCTTTTTAAGGATAAGTAACCGTAAATATCTAGTTAGGTAGACTGCTTCTATTGTGTGTTTTTTTGCTTTAAAGAGAGAGAAAAAACCGTTTTAATTTTTGTTGTTTTTTATATTAGTTAAGGAATATACCCTGTACATAAACACCGAGAGTATTCACTAGATACAAATTATATCCCTTTCTGCCTTTAATATTATTATTACAAGTGTTTCTCATTTATATTTAACTTTTCTCAAGGAACAACCTTAAGAAACTAATAACAAAGACTAGAAAATATAGTATAGAGGGTTTAAAAAGAAAAAATATTTTTATCATAATATCCATCAATAGCATCATCATCTAATACATTCATAACTAATAGCATAACTGAGTTCTGATTTTAATTTTTAATTCCTTTTCTTTTTTTTTTGGCTTTGAATATTCGATATTATAAAATAAATAAATAGATAAAACTACACTGATATGCCATATATCGGAGCATCTAATTCTTCTCATAATTCATTTTTGAGTTTGAAAGAAAAACATGCTATTAAAAAAGTTGCACCTTCAACTACTGCATCAATAAATAGTTCACAAATTACATTACCTGAAAATAAAATAGAAGAAGAAGCAACAACAACAACAACAACAGAAAACCATCAAGATGATGACAAAAGTAACACAGATGAAGAAACAGAACAACAAGATAATAATAATACGTCAAACCCAGAAACTCAAGATGAAAGTATTTCTTCTGAAATATCTACAGTTGATGTAACACCTGTTTCGTCAACAACGAAATTACCAAATACAGAGAAGCCAATATTTAATAATATTAATAGAACAAAATCTATTGATTCTACTGTATCTACCTTAACAGATGTCGATTTACAAGAATTATACAATTTACCTAATGAATCTACTCATTCATATTCATATAATCCATTATCGCCAAACTCCTTGGCTGTTAGATTGTCTATTCTTAAAAGATCCTTGGAGATTATAATTAGTAATCCAGACATGTTGGAGGATGGAACATTAGTGAATAAGGATGGAAAAGATATAGAGTCTCATGTAAATGTATTAGATGGATCTCAAACATTAGATGTTCCAAAGATAAGGGACCATAATACTACTTCACCAGATGATAATATTAGTAATGATAATAATAATGATGAATTTAATGAAGATGATGCAGTTAGACCTTTAAGAAGTATGTCATTATCTGTAGCTGATAACATTCCAATATATAACTCTTCACAGAAGTGGACATCTCCGACAGCTGCATTAAATGCATTTGTATCTAATTATCAAAATAATTCATTTTCAAGGAAAAATACTGATCCAACAATTAAAACTTCATATACCATGAATAATATCAATAGAAGATCATTGGGTGATAACGGACAAACACTTTGTAATGAAGGTCTGAATCATAATAAAAGCATCGATCTTAATTTACCACTTGCACATAGAGCAAATTCATTAGCATTTCTACCAAAAATTATGAGCTCATACAATATGAGAAATAAGGTTAGCGGTTATAACGATCCAGGTTTTCGTAGGGGGTTTACATCAAGAATATCCTTTAGACAACCATTTAGAGACACTAGCACTGAAGTAATTAATCAAACGAATGAATTATCAACATTAACTGAACAGAGTCATAATGGTAGTGATAAAAATTTATTAAATCAAGACGGCACTGGTAATTCGCAATATATTAGTGAACAAAGAGAAAATTTGATTAATTTACTTGACTTATTGAATGAAACACTTGAAAAAAACACTTCTTTGAGGGCAACTGATTTGCATGCATTGTCATTATTTAATATTAAGAAGCCTGTTCCAGACAGAGGTCCATTGGATAATGACAGTTCCGAAGACGATGACTTCTTTCATACCGATGATGATAATGAAACAGAAAACTCCCTGAGATTGAAAAGAACATTACTTGATAGTTTGGCTCAACCATTCTATGAACGTAATATAACATATGCTGATGGGAATGAAACTCTTCGGAATGAGTTAGAGGGTTTTGAAGACCCACAACAATATATAGATACCTCAAAAAGTACCTCAGAAGATTACAGAAGAATTTTAAGAACGTTCGCTTCCACAAAAAATTCAGCTCCTCAAGCAATTTTCACATGTTCGCAACAATATCCTTGGCAATTTAAAGCAGCAAACGACTTGGCCTGTCTAATTTTTGGTATTTCTCAACATGTATTGAAGACTTTAACTTTACTAGATTTAATTCATTCAGATTCTCGAAATTTTGTATTGCATAAGATTCTTTCAACAGAAGATCAAGAATTAGCTTTTACAGGTGAAATTATTGGTATTGTTCAACCAGGAAACGATTCTTCATCAGGGACTAAAAATGACTTAGTTTGGGCCTCTATTTGGGCCAAGAGAAAAAACGGACTGTTAGTCTGTGTCTTTGAAAAGGTACCTTGTGATTATGTCGATGTTGCTTTAGATTTGGATAACTATGAAGTTACAAGCATTTTAAAGAAAAACAACAATAATATATTGGAAGAGTGTTTAAATTTTGGAGGTCGTTCTGCTCCTAAATTTTTACTTGGTGCCAGTGCTGATGATAAAACTGATGGAGATTCTGATGATGATATAAGTACTGATACATCAACACAAGATTTAACGAAACACGTCAGAAGACCAACGAGTCTCTTGTCATCTGTTGGTGACACGGAGAAGATCAACAAAAAAGAAGTTAAATTTGCTAACGAATTACAATATGTCAGCACTCTAAGCCAGTCCCTAGCTGACTTGGTTGATGGTATCTGTAATGGGGAAATAAAAGGTAAGGATGATGAATTATTACCCATGCCTGTAAGGGTATCAAACCATATTAATGTCATGAGATATTTCACATTGAACCATTTATCATCTAATATCCCATGTGCTGTCTCAGCCACTTTATTACAAAATTCGATTAAGTTAAAGGTTCATAGTTTACCATATATTGCAGGTCTTTTTGTTATTGATTCGCAATCGTTGCAATTGGTAAGTTTCAATAGATCTGTTTCAAAGAATATGTTTGGTTTACATTATGCCGAGTTGGTAAGTAAACCAATGACAACTATTATTCCAGAATTTAACGATATGATCGACTATATTTCTTGTAATTATCCAGAATTAGATATATCACTAAGTTCGAATAGAGGGTTGGTTCTAACAGAACATTTCTTTAGAAAAGTTCATGCAGACATGAATAGTGATCCAGAATATTTTTACGCCTCAATCGGTATTGATGGTCGCCATAGGGATGGTTCGTTGATTAAGGTTGATATTCAGTTACGTGTTATATCTTCCAGTGTATCATTAGTTTGGATTACCCATTCGAGAGATGTCAAGATTGAAGATTATCAAACTAACGCTAACCAATTAAGTATGTTAAAGGAAAGCGATTTAACCTATATTAGTAACAACTCTAGTACTGCCTCTTTATCAAGAAATCTGACACCAAAAAATTCTAACCACTCCATCAAATCTTCACAATTTAAAGAGTCTCTTCACACTGAGAATTCATCAAGAAGTTATACAGCTTCCCCAGTTTCTAGAGACCGCAAAGAAAATTTCTCAATATCGACCTCGTCCACTATCACATCGCAAGATTCGAAGGAATCTAAAGATGTTAAAGACATTATAGAAACTAAGGAAAGAGCAGGTAGCGTAGAGGAAATAAATGACCCTGAGATGAAACGAAAATTGGATTTGGCTAGGATGTATACAAAGGATAAAACTCAGTTTGTCAAAGAGGGAAATTTCAAAGTGGATCAAAGCTTAATTATTAGTAAGATTGGTACCCTTGTTACTATCAGTGATACTCGTGAAGGTTTAGAAAATAATGAATCATTCGCAACAGAAAATGAAAATACTGAGAACGATTCAGATTCGGAAGAACCTCCAACTACATTCTTAAGAGTACCTAGTACCCATATTGGTTCTCATAAACATACCAAAAAATTCTCTGATTTTTTTATATTGCAGAAAATGGGTGAAGGTGCTTATGGTAAAGTTAACCTTTGTCTTCATAAGAAAAAGAAATACATTGTTGTTATTAAAATGATTTTTAAAGAAAGAATTTTAGTCGACACCTGGGTTAGAGATAGATCATTAGGAACCATTCCATCAGAGATTCAAATTATGGCTACTTTGAATAAAAAACCACAAGAAAACATTTTGAGATTATTAGATTTTTTTGAAGATGATGACTATTACTATATTGAAACACCAGTCCATGGTGAAACTGGCTGTATTGATTTATTCGATTTGATTGAATTTAAAACTAATATGACTGAATTGGAGGCTAAGTTGATTTTCAAACAAGTTGTGTCAGGTATAAGACATCTTCACAAACAGGGTATTGTACATAGAGATATTAAAGATGAAAATGTGATCGTTGATTCCAAGGGTTTTGTGAAATTAATCGATTTTGGTTCTGCTACATATGTTAAGAGTGGACCATTTGATGTCTTTGTTGGTACAATTGATTATGCTGCTCCTGAAGTACTAAGTGGTGATCCTTACGAAGGTAAACCTCAAGATATTTGGGCTATTGGTATTCTTTTATATACCATTATCTTCAAGGAAAATCCTTTCTATAATATTGATGAAATATTGGAAGGTGATTTGAAAGTTATTCAAAATGAGGATATAAGTCAAGAATGTGTGAACTTGATTAAGAAGATCTTAAACAGAAATGTTCATAAGAGACCTGTTATTGAAGAAATATATGAAGATCCATGGTTGGTCATTTAAAAAATAGTCTTTAAAGTCTTTTGTAATTTTATATACACTTTAATTTTGTCATAAATATTCTATAATTATTGGAATATATAATATAAACATTTATCACTATTGTTTTTTTATTTACCAAACGAGCCTCCATTATAGGTTTTTGATTAAATGATAAAGTTAAAGAATTATAACAAAATATAAAAAAACGCAAGACTTACCACTGAAATTGAAGAAAATTGAATTTTATTAAGAAATACAGTGTTTCTTGCTGAATCCTAGTTCTCTAAAGAGCAATAGCATAAGTTTATTAAGAGCAAAGAAATAATAAACGGTATGATGAAAAACCAGTAGTTAAAGATAGTAAAATACGCTTATCCGACTTGGTCTGAGATGAAGTGATTCTGGTATGAACAAGGAAAGAAACGAATACCAAACATATATAAAGAGCATGGATTATGGAAGTAAAAAATATCTATGTCCTAATTCTTATCTGTATTAAATTTCGGGGTTTGAAAGAGAACCACGAAGAATAAAAACTATACTAATACTAATACTAAATAACTTTTAACAAAATTAAAATTGACAAAATGGATTATGCTCTACAAGATAATACTGCTAGTAATGCAAATGCTTATCAGTCCTAAATATATTACTTAAATTATATGTAGTCGACTTAAAATTATAGATTAGAATGAGTATTATATGTTTGGTATTTAAAGAATGGCAATAAAAGGCTACATAAGAGAGAAAGAAATTTGATATGATTATAGTTTTAACTCAGAAAGCTTCATTTTCCATCTTAATCTCAGGCTTAATCCTAATTTCATCTTCCAATTTAACAAGAGGAGGATCATTATCTACAAATGTGTTGTCAATTGAGGGTGATTCATCCTTAATAATATCATGAATTTTTGCCTCTTTCACTAAGTAATTGACCCAACTTTGATAATTTTTCATATGGGGTACCATATCCAGTAATTCTGCACTTGCCACTTTAGGACAAATATGATTATGAGAGTTTGATTTCCCAGGAATGAAAGGATTTTCTTCTGTAGCACATAGCTCACATACTTTTACCCTAGCTCTATCAATGGCTTGTCCATACCCAACCAATAAACTATTAATTTCACGCCATAAAGGTAAAGGTAGCCATTTTTGTAACTCTTCTCTTGTATCATTCGGCGTCTTACATTTTTTAGCGTCCACCCATTTAAACAACTTACAAAGTCTATCAACGTGCACATCAACACATATACCATCCATTCTACCCCAAGTTTTTTGTAAAGTTAAATATGTCATTTTTGGACCTACTCCAGGAAGTGACATCATCCCTTCAGGAGTGGTTGGAATCTCTGAATTGAAATGGTCAACAAGGATCTGACATGTCTGAGTGACATATTTCGCCTTTCTAGTATGGAAACCAACTGCTCTAATCAAGGTATCTAAAGTTGGTTCATCTATTTGTAACATTGCATCAAGAGATATACCTCTTGAACCGAAATTATCAAGACAATATTTTGTGATGTTATACATTGCCTTTGCTGTAACTTCATCCTTTGTCTGTGAGGAAAGCATTATACCAATTAATGTTTGTAATCTGTAGTTTTTAGGAACCAATTCTTCTTTGGAAATACCAAGTTGTTCCGCTACTGTTATTGATACTGAGGACCCACCTACGGAATCTACTGGTGCGTTAATACTTGATCTCATATTTCTTAATTTCAAATAAATATATTTAAAATGTTTAGGTAACTTATTACCATTTATTGGTTGAAACGCATCATCAGCTAACGGAATATCCCATCGTCTGGCTATATTACCAGTTCTTTCTCCAATCCACTGAAAGTAGTCCTTATTGTTTAGAGTTTTCACCCACTCGACGTCAACAGAATCCTCCACTAAGACAGCACTTTCTTCTTCTTTCTTCACTTTAACTTTTTTAAAATATTTTGAAGTTTTTGAAGTTTGTTCTTCCTTCACCACAGTTCTTGTTCTCTTTCTTAGTTGTCTTGTCATTATTCCTCGACAAAATAGTTTACTTCTGATTATTATATCAAAGGGAAATACTCTACAATGCATTAATTAACAAAACTGAAAAAACCGTTCTAGAAAAATATCATTTAATTATACGTTATTGAATCTTGTTTCTCAGGTTGATCCCTCTTCCTTCTAATTCCATCAGCTTATATAATGAAATTATTCACTTCAGAAATCTCCGATGCCCTTTACGCGAACTTTTTCGGGTGTCCTCACTAATTTCGCGCAGGGGGAGATACATATATTTACTTGAAAATGATAACACTCCACAATAATAGAAGTAATAATTAGTAATACATTTTGAAAAGCAAGAAAGCAAGGGAAACCGCCAAGAAGAAGATTGCATCATATTCAAGTTCAGTCATCGAGAGTGTTCGTTATGATTAATGCTATGTAAGTATATATATATCTATAACAATACCAGTAATAAAATTAGTATAATTATCAATAGGATAATCGTAGTACAAGGTCCATTTTCTCTTGCAGTTCGTTGAAATACTTCCAGTCGTCTTTTTGCTCTTTGTAAATTTCTATCACTAGTATCTACCATATTCTCTAAGTCAGTAAGTAAGCCAACATTTTGATCTTCTACTTCGTGATGAATATCTAGAGAGATTCCATGTGCTCTCTGAACGGATGTTGCGAGTGTATCTATATCTGCATCCTGTGTCATTAGTCGTTGTTGTTGTTCGATAAATAATTCTCTATTTGAGACATCTGCATCAATACCATTACCATTGCTACTTGCACTGGTTGATAATGTATCTTCTTCATTGTCATCAAAATAAGGTTTGAAATGCATATCGCTGGCTTGTATCTCTGGAGATACAGGCTTATTCTCCTGAGCATTATCAGAAAATCGTACTTTCTTCACTTCGCGGCTCTGTATGCCAGTCTCTTCTGTCCCTGATACATTAGAATTCACAATTGGAGCATCTACAAATTCTTTATCGAAAAAATATTGTCTAATATCAAATGAGGGTTCTTCAACGTCATTAATTGATCTTCGATACGTCACCATACAATCTCGTATACTTTCAATATCTGATTGTGATAGAGCATGCTTCTGACATTGATCATATAATGAATTTACCAATCTATATGTCTTCTGTACTTGTTGTATCAATTTTTCATTATCATTAGCAGATGGCGATATCCTAACAGTCTGAATTAATCTATTACGTTCTTCTACAATATCCGCCAATTTCTCGGTCTCATACGTCAATTTCAGCACATCCATCTTTAGACAATACAGAACAAAACTACCACCCCCTACTTAAAAGTATATAAATCTTAACCTATTCTCCCTTTCTTTAAGGTTTGATTAGTCAATTCAGATTGGTTCTGCCCTTTTTTGTATGGCAGAAAGGTTTTTTTAGCAAAGAAGTTTGTGAGGGAAAGAAAGAAAGTGTGCGAATAAAGGGAGGGTAACACCGAACCGCACGTGACAGCCACGGTTACCCTAACCGACTCAGAAAGGATTTACTGTCACTAACCCACCTTCATACCGTGAGTTCATAGTAAGCATACTGGATGGCCCATTACCTTGGATCAAGAACAGGGTATTATCGTGTTTGTGTCGGCACACACACTCTCCCCAACGTCAGTGTCACGATATATATAGTTGTACGGTTATCTGACATTTGTCTCAACCTCAAAGGCTCCTGTCTCAAGGTAATGCAGTCTACTCCACACCATTAATGTTAGCAAGTGCACCTACTTACATATATGTAAGTATTGGTAGTATTAAATAAATCGTAAACAATATATATATATAGAGAGAGAGAGTGTGTGTGTGACGTACCTCTCTTCTTTTACACACCCTCGCCATCCCACGACCATACCCATACACCTAGCTACATATCAATTACATCCCCCCCCCACACATACACAGATATGCTATACAACCCATCTACTGATTACGATCCTCCATGGTCGAAGTTCTCAGTTTTCATTCCTTTTAATCCCAGAAGCAGAAGAAAGACAGAAGAAATTCGCCACGGCCAAAAACAGAAAAAAAAAATTATTTCAAGATTTTTTTGTTGTTTTTTTGAGAGAGGAAAGGAAAAGGGAAAGGGACAACACTTAGAGGATATTCTAATCACACACACACATTCACATTCACGTTCGCCCTTTGTCATACAGTCACAGACAATCGTCACACAGGTACATAGGTTTTATATTCTTTGATACATTTTTGTAATTGTCAGAAATCTTCTTTGCTGTTTTTTCCTTTTTTCCAGTCATTGGTCAAGCTTTACAACTAGTGTTCATATATCTCTTTTTTTTTCCATTCCTTATCTTCTGATATACGTATATACATGCATACAAAGACCATTCCAGCTTGAATTAAACTTTATTTTTTTTCTCTTTTTTCTCATTTTTATTTCCTGCTTTGAATATAAAGACAGAATTGTATCTATTATATACATAAACAAGCTCAGAATTTTGTTTAGGCTAAAATTTTCTATTTTTATTCAATACTAGCAATAACAATTACTACAAAAACTCACTCCTTCATACTACTGCTATAAAGATTTAGATATTCCGGACATACACACAAGATATACAGAAAAAGAAACAAAAATACTATGAATGAACCATCATTGATGGGGTACCCTGGTATGAACCCTAATATTATCTCTGGGATTAATACTAGCACTAATACAACAACTAATACTACTAATAACAATGCGAATAATAACAATGGTCCAGGAACACCTGTTTCTGCATTACATTTGAATCAATTAATGGCAGGTTTAGGTCCACCTGGTTTATCTCATGAGAATAACAATAATAATAATGCTAATCATTTAGCAAATAATTCTAGACAATTATTAGAACAATTAGCTCAAAATAATGTTCCTACTTCAACTACACCAGTTCCAAACAATAATAATGCAAACACCAATAATATGATTAATGCAAACACTGTAGGTAATGATTCTAATCATAACACACCAATGTTAAACAATAATGTTGCTTTACAACCAATGAATATCAATGCTGGAAATCCATTATTTCATCCACATCTTGAAGATACAGCACTTTTGAATAATACAGTATGGAAGATGCAATTACAATTAGCCAGTGTCTCTATGCATTCAATGGGTCAACCTAATGTATACGCAAGGCAAAATGCAATGAAAAAATATTTAGCAAATCAATCCCAAAATCCACAACAACCACAAATGACTGAAGCTTCATTATCATTAGTTGATAAGACTCAAAAATTATTAATGGAATTTGCTGGCGCTGATACTTCTAAGGAGAATCCAAAGAATCCTAACAATAACAATGCGAATAATAATAATACAACTTCGAATAGTAATGATACTTCAATGATGACTGCCTCTACACCAACTCCAATGGCTACAGGAAACAACAGTGCGTTATCTACACCGACTACACCACAAGTAGAATTAAATAATAATCAAAGAGAACAAATGTCTCCAAATGTACTATTGCAACATAAGAAATTATCCCAATTTAGTATCGATGATGATGATGAATTAAACCCAACTTCAGATAAAAAGAATAAAGATGGACAATTATGGCATGCATTGGATTTATCTAATTTACAATTAATTAACTTGGATTCTAATATTTTCAAATATAAATTCTTAACAAGATTATATTTGAATGGTAATGGATTAACTCAATTACCAAAGGAAATTAAAAATTTAAAAAATTTACGTGTCTTAGATTTATCTCATAATAGATTAACTTCCTTACCTTCAGAATTAGGATCTTGTTTCCAATTGAAATATTTATATTTCTTTGATAATATGATTTCTACTTTACCTTGGGAATTGGGTAGTTTATTCAATTTACAATTCCTAGGTTGTGAAGGTAATCCTTTAGAAAAAGAATTATTGAAGATCTTCACTGAAAAATCAGTCACAGGTTTAATCTTCTATTTAAGGGATAATAGACCTGAGGTACCATTACTTCATGATCGTGAATTTATAGAGATTAATACAGATGGAGAACCACAAGCTAAATTTGAAACTTTAAAAGAAGCCAACTCTGTTTTAGATTCTGAATTGTCTAAAAAAAGTTTTACGATTCTTTCATACAATACTTTATGTCAACATTATGCAACACCAAAGATGTATCGTTACACTCAATCATGGGCCCTAAGTTGGGATTATAGACGTGAAAAATTAAAACAACAGATTTTATCTTATGATTGTGATGTTTTAAGTTTACAAGAAGTTGAAGCACAAACTTATGAAGAATACTGGGTGCCTATCCTTGAGAAACATGGTTACTCTGGTAATTTCCATGCAAAAACAAGGGCCAAGACTATGCAAGGTAAAGATTCCAAGAAAGTTGATGGTTGTTGTATTTTCTTTAAGAAAGATAAATTTAAATTGATATCTAAAGATGCATTAGATTTTAGTGGAGCTTGGATGAAACATAAAAAATTCCAACGTACAGAAGATTACTTGAATCGTGCAATGAACAAAGATAATGTCGCTTTATATTTGAAACTACAACATATTCATTCTGGTGAAATCGTTTGGGTTGTTACTACACATTTACATTGGGATCCGAAATTTAATGATGTTAAGACATTCCAAGTCGGTGTTCTATTGGATCACATGGAATCATTGTTAAAGGAAGATAATCCAAAACGTGATACAAAGAAATCTCCTCTATTGATATGTGGTGATTTCAATTCATACCCTGATTCCGCAGTATATGAATTGTTCAGTACTGGTAGTGTTAAAAATCATATGGAAGATAACACTCGTGATTTTGGTTATATGTCTCAAAAACAATTCAACCATCACCTGGCACTAAATTCATGTTACAGTTGTATTGGTGAATTACCATTTACAAATTTCACACCTTCTTTCACAGATGTCATTGATTATATCTGGTTCTCCACACATTCTCTACGTGTTAGAGGTCTCCTAGGTGAAGTAGACGAGGACTATGCTAATAAATTTGTCGGGTTCCCTAATGATAAATTCCCAAGTGATCATATTCCATTGATTGCTAGAGTAGAATTCATGAGAGGAAATAGTGGAAGTAGAAAAGTGTGAAAGAAATAAAAAATGCATAAAAAATTAGAAAATTTGTTCAGTTTTCCATTATTATGACCCCCATATACATTCAATGAAAAAAAAAACAAAAAAAAAATTCAATTTAATGACAACCTTTACTTACAATAACACTTTCTTACATTCTAGTTATGTAATTTAGTTAAGAAATATAAAAAAGCCGACAAAACAACTAAATCAACTTATCTCATCTCATTTTGATTTTGATTTTCTTTCATCTATCCCCCTCCAGACAAATTTATTTAGCCACTAAATATTAATGTTACGTTTATGTAAAATAGTCGACCAACTCCATTCCATCATTCTTTACATCACATATGTAATGTACAATAATATATCATAATAACAATAAATTATTCACCTAAATACACTTATATATAAATATATATATACTCTTGTCCTCTTTACCTTTCTTTATATTTCTATATTTGGAAAGGTTTTTATTTGTCGCCGCATACTAAAAGGTCATCTTCCGATGATCGAGATTAAAAAGAGCATTTTTGATATATTCAGACAGAATTTTATAGTAGTTAGATTGAGATGGAAAGAGAGAGAGAGATAGTAGGTTACGTTTAAACATATTGCTATTGGGTACTGAACCTTAAACTTCGTTATATTGAAATACTTTGCAACTTGCTCTAGACAAAATGGATAGAGAGACTGAATTCAACAATGAAACCCTCGCGAGTTTACCGATGACTAAGAAATTACAAAATTTAGTTTATCTGACTTTTCTACTTATTGGTGTAGGATTGTTATGGCCATGGAATAATATATTGAGTGCTACGTTATTCTTTCAAAATAATATTTTTAATGAGACAACAACATATGCAAAGATCTTTACTAGTTCAATGATGACTGTGTCAACCTTAACGTCACTGTTGTATAATATTTATTTGGAGAGAAGACAATATTCTTATGTTGCAAGAGTGGCAAGAGGTCTTATTTGGCAGTTTGTTACATTTCTGTTAATTACCCTATCTTGTGCTTTTTCGAAGAGCACAGGGATGGACTTTGCGTTCATTTATATTATGATTCTAATATCGATCAGTGCCATTTCTACCGCTTGGACACAAAATGGTATAATGGCAATTGCCAATGTATTTGGACCAGAATATAGTCAGAGTGTCATGATGGGACAAGCTGTAGCAGGCGTCTTACCATCCGTCGTATTATTAATCGTATCCATTGGGAAGACCGATGATGACACAAATAATGGTAGTAATAAAGGAATTTATTTCTACTTTTTGACTACATCTATAGTTTGTGTTTCTTGCCTTTTACTATTCTACAATATGAAAATAGATGAGAGATTTGCTAACATTTCAAACAATGACGCAACCGATGAAGATACAGTTAATGAAAGACAACCAGTTCCATTTAGTGTTTTATATTCCAAATTGAAATATTTAGTGTTGTCAATTATTACAACATTTATTGTAACGTTAATATTCCCTGTGTTCGGAGCTAACATTTTTGTTACAGGGTTACCTATGTCAAATGTACAATTTATCCCATTAATATTTACAATGTGGAATCTGGGCGATTTGGCTGGTAGGTTTATTGCAAATTGGAGGATGTTCCGTGATCCAGCGTTCACACCTTACAAGATATTTGTATATTCTATAGCACGTATTGCATTCATTCCATTTTTCTTTTACTTTACAATCAAATCTCGTACTACCAATGAAGATGGCCAAAGGGTGCACTCTGCAGTGTTAGACCTAGAATATATCTTATTGCAATTTCTGTTCGGGGTCACCAATGGTCATATCATCTCCATGAGTTTCATGAAAGTTCCAGAGTCTTTATCCACAGATCAAGAAAAGGAGGCTGCCGGTGGGTTCACAAGTATATTCGTATCTACAGGTCTTACTGTCGGTAGCATCGTTAGCTATGTATTTGCCTTTATGATCAGCAACATCACCAAAGAATAATAGTAGTAATAACGAACAAAAGAGAGTGAGAGGGGAACTTCAAACCAAGCCCTTTAAATGGTGAGCGATGGCCTTCTCTACCTCGTTAAACATGATAACTGGATCTGTCCTCTCTCGTTAAACTAATTAAAATGACGCGTTACTGAGATTTCTAATAATTGTTGCTTATTTACGCAAACATCATCAAATATAATTTTTCAGCAAAACGAAAAGTGAAAAATTTTGGGGAGCTTTCTATGCGTTGTTCACTAAGCAGATACTGGTGCTTAGTAGAGCAGAGCAGAGCAGAGATCTCTTCGTGATTGAGATAGAGAGAGTGTAGCCGAGTTGTACGAGAACTGCATTAGGAAGTTAATTCCATTCGGTCCCATATTCTCAAAATTTTTGACATTTCTCAACTAGTTGTTAATGATTATAACCATACTTGATCTTCTTATATTTAATTTACTTCATAATTTATTTATTTATATAGTTTTACATTATTAACTTCTGTAAGTTATTAATTAGAACACTTTTAATTACAAGAACATTGATCTGCCCTTTATCGAGAGTTTTTATTTGTTGATAAACTAAAAAGACATACATTAACGCTTAGTACGCAATGTCTTCCTCAACAGGGTTCCAGAAAGAAACAGATGACTCCCTCAGGAATAGAAGCAAAGTTTCTGAAAAGGAAGAATTGAATAATACATCTAATGAATTGGATGACAGTTCTAAAGTTTCAAAAATTAGTAATGATGAAATACGTAATCCACTGATTCGTATAGAGGCAATTGTTGCTCCTATCGTTTTTACATTATTGGCATTATTCGTAAGAATGTACAAAATCAATGCTAATAACCATGTTGTGTGGGATGAAGCCCATTTTGGTAAGTTTGGTTCATATTACCTTAGACACGAATTTTATCACGATGTTCATCCACCTTTAGGAAAAATGCTAGTTGGTTTGTCAGGTTACATTGCAGGTTACAATGGTTCTTGGGATTTCCCATCTGGTGAAGTTTATCCAGATTATATCGATTTCGTAAAAATGAGAATATTCAATGCAGCATTCTCAGCTATGTGCGTTCCATTAGCATATTTCACTGCAAAAGCTATTGGTTTCTCTCTTCCAACTGTTTGGTTTTTCACATGTTGTGTATTGTTTGAAAATACTTATGCAACTTTAGGTAGATTCATTTTATTAGACTCTATGCTATTATTTTTCACTATTGCATCCTTCTTTTGCTTTGTTAAATTTCATAACAGTGAAGTCCGTCCTTTCTCTTGTAATTGGTGGACGTGGTTAACTTTGACTGGTGTTTCGTTAGGTTGTGCCATCTCTGTAAAGATGGTCGGTCTTTTCATTATATCTGTTGTTGGTATTTACACTGTTGTTGAACTATGGAATGGTTTGGCCGATAAACAAATGTCCTGGAAGACTTACATCAGCCATTGGATTGCTAGAATTATCTGTTTAATTGTAATTCCGTTAGCCATCTTCATGTTCTGTTTTGTTTTACATTTCCATTTCCTTTACAAATCAGGGACTGGTGACGGTAATATGCCATCTTTATTCCAAGCTGGTCTAGAAGGTACCGAAGTTGGGTTAGGTCCCCGTGATGTTGCACTTGGTTCCAGTACTATTACTTTAAAGAATCAAGCATTCGGTGGTGGACTATTACATTCCCACGTTCAAACATATCCTGAAGGTTCCGAACAACAACAAGTTACTGCTTATGGGTTTAAAGATGCTAACAATGAATGGTTCTTTGATAGAATTAGAGATGTTAACACATGGAATGAAAATGAAACTGATGTGGAATATGTTAGAAGTGATGGTGAATACAGATTATTACATAAGAATACTGGTAGAAACTTACATACCCATTATGTTCGCGCACCAATGTCTCAACAAGCCAATGAAGTTTCATGTTATGGTAACGAAACTATCGGTGATGATAAAGATAACTGGGTTATTGAAATTGTTGATCAAAAGAATGATGAAGACGCTACAATGCTACATCCTTTAACTACCATTTTCCGTATTAAGAATGGTCCATTAGGTTGTTATCTGACCCAAACTGGTAACACTCTACCAGATTGGGGTTTCAAACAACAAGAAATTGCCTGTATTGATAAGGTTTCACCAAAAGATAAGAGAACTTGGTGGAACATTGAAACTAATGAAAATGATAGACTTCCAGAGAGACCTGAAAACTTTACATATCCAAAAACAGGTTTCTTAGAAAATTTCATCAACTTGAATACTGCCATGATGGCCACAAACAATGGTTTAATTCCTGACTATGATAAATTTGATATTTTGGCATCTTCTGCATGGGAATGGCCTACTCTACACGTTGGTCTAAGACTATGTGGTTGGAGTGATGACGTTGTTAGATATTATTTATTAGGTACTCCATTCTCAACTTGGGGTTCCTCACTTGCCGTGCTAGGTTTTATGGTATATATCCTTATTTTAGTATTAAGATGGCAAAGACAGTATGTTGACTTAAGTGACCCTAAACAATTAGATGTATTCCTAATGGGTGGTTTATACCCTCTTTTAGCATGGGGTTTACATTATACTCCATTTGTTATTATGTCAAGAGTCACATATGTCCATCATTACATGCCTGCACTATATTTCGCATTGATAATATTTGCTTATTGTCTGGAAACATTGACAAACATAATGCCTCACAATAAACTCGGAAATACCCTAAAGTATACCACATACATTATTTACACAACTGGTGTTGTTGGTTGCTTCTGGTACTTCTCTCCAATTTCCTTTGGTATGGAAGGTCCAAGAATTAAGTATCAATACTTAGCATGGTTACCGGGATGGACCATTACAAATGAAAACCCACATTAATTGATAGAAAATAAATAAATAAATAATTCAAATTTGCTACGACCGCCGTAACCATATCAATATATGTATTTTTATGCACGCTGGAAATTAAAATACAACACAGTATGTTATGAATATTATAATAGCAAGCTAAATTAAGTTTAGTCTGCGAATAAATAAATTAAAATAAATAAGTAAATGAATTGTTACATTTCTGGTATCTGGATCAGGAGACAGCACATTGCATATTGCAACAATATCATGCCACAATGTATCTAGGTGGAGTCCCATCTATGTCATTAATACATTCATATATTGGAGGAATATCTTCTTCCCATGAAAGATAAAAGTCATCTTTTGGCGTCTCACTAAGAACTAACTTAAATGTTGTTTTTAATTTTTGCATTTGCCCTGTTTTGTCAGCACATAAACGTTTTGTTTGTGTTTGCTTGTCATCCGTCTCATCTGATTCTTCTGTTGAAGCAACAGATTCAGTATTCTTGGTAATAAGGGATTCTTTTTCCAAACTTTTTAAAACTTCTGGTTTTGGTTTAATTGGTTTCTTATAAGGAATTCTCTCATATGATATTTCTTCTTCAAACAATGTAATTTCCATCATGACCTTGTGTTTAACGGACATATTTGATGTATGTAAATCTGTGGAATATATTGTACTCTGTAAGCCAGAATGGTCAATTTTAAAAGTAGCTTCAATATCATTATTTTCAATAAACTTTCTTGTAATATTTTTTTGATCAATATCAACTTTAAGAATTTGATACGATTGTTCTGTTATAACCTTTTGATCCTTAGTTTGATCAATATTCTCTATATCTGTTCTTTCAAAATATGATACTGAGGTTGATTTATTTGGTTGAATTTTTTCAAATATAGAAGATCTTCCTTGTTCTTTTGTTTGTTTTAATAATTTTTTAAATAATTTCTCTCTGTCATGAGTACTACAATATATTGATTCATACCGTACTATTTCAAATAGGTAACAATTTATGTTCTTAATAGACCATCGTTTATTTGGCAAATCTTTATTTATATTCCTAATTATAAGTTTCACAAAGTTTTTAGTGTTAACAAAAACCGTTTCAGGTAAATAACCTTCAAGGAGAGTAGTTGTTGGTTCAAACGTCCGCTGAGAAAGTTTTGGTCTATTATTTCTAAAGATTCTTGATATTTCGAAAGGAACTACATCAGTATATATTCTTTCCCTTTTTAAAGCTGATGATTTAAGATGGTATTTAATTGTAGTCAATAATTCATAAGTAATATTCGTTTGTTGACTTGTACCAATCCTTGAGGTGGCAGGTAAACTACCTTCAATATGACAAGAAAATGGAATCTTATGTTCCCCTTTCTTAAAGCTACTTGGTTGTATAAGCAAATTCCATTCTTTTATCTTTTTAATAGAACCTAAACTATTCTTACAAAATTTACATGTTGGTGATAATGATTGTTGAATAATTATATGCTGAACTAATTCTACAGTAACCACATTAATTTCAATTGTTTCTTTGGAGTTTACTATCAAAGAAAATGTTGCACTGAATAAAGAGCCAATTGAAGATTGTGGAATATCAAAGAGAGTACAATTAGGTGATTCCACATAAATTTTGGAACTTATTGGTTTTTTAATATCCCCTTTCACAATTGTACCAGATGAAATACATTTGGAAGTATTAGATTGTTGTATGGTCTCCAACTGATTAGGATTAGTATCGCAAACATTGTTATAATAATTTCCCCCGACACTATTTGAAATATTAAATAATTGAGAAGTAAAACTTTTGAGTATTGACATATTTCGTTTTGATGTTATTAAGGCATGTGGGAATATTTTCCTTTGTTAAGTGTTTATCTTATTCTGATATTGAAATTAATATAGGAGGTTTAAAAAAAATTGGGCAAAACTCGTTTAAATAAATGGTATTCTAGATCTAAAAACTTAGTACTAATATAAAATTAAATATGAAAAGTGTCAATACTTCATAAATATACGTATATATATATATATGAATATAAATAAGAGAGAACAAGTAAAAAGGGACTAAAGGGAATACGATTAAAGAAAGATATAAAAATAAGTAAGTGTGTCATGAACTCATCTAACCTATCAAAAAGGCAAAAATAAATAATGAGTAACTATAACAAGCGCAGGAGAAAAGAATAATACAATAGATAAAGGACATTTTGATAGATTCGTCATGTATTTTATTGATTTAACAATCAGCTGTATAGAAAACAGAAAAATCTAAAACAGAGGAGGTAAGACTCTTAAATCAACTAGAACACATAATACATATAATTTTATAGAAAACAAAAAATGGTTTGTAAGGGTAAAATAATTGAAATAAACAAACTTTAGTAAAAGTTCATTGTAATAATTCATGACCTTAATCAAAACTGTGAGAGAAGCGCATGTAAATAACATATGATACTAACCAAGAAAATCCTTGGGGAAAACTAGAAGGACGCATAATAAATGAATATAATATATAAATGTACACACATTTGCATAGACCTTGGGAATATATGAATTTATTAAAGAATGTAAAATGCTTTACGATGGCTAGAAAAGCCGTTTTCAGAATGAGCATTAGTTTCTGTTCTACAAAAGTTACTTGGTTATCCATCTATCTTAGTCAAAAAAAAAAAAATGTCATATTACATGACAAGAACACCAAAGTAATACATAATTTATTCAATGATTGAGATACTTTAGCGCTTATTAAACTCAAAACAAAAAAAAAAAGCTCCGATTACTCATACTTGTTAGATTAAATATTATAATTCTCCTTTCTTACTCCCCAAAACACATACACCATTAACGTCGCTTGGGAATACATCCCTACTGCGTTTATTACTGTCAGATAGAATCCCCTTTAAACGTTTATCTTTTGTTCTATTGTGCTTAAACAATTATATTATTATTTTAGTTTTTACTGACACTTTTTCCTCAATCGAACCCCTCGGAGAGTCATTATAATTTGGCCGGTACCGGTTCCAGAAAGTAACCAAAAACAAAAAATGTTAAGAAAGAGAGAGAATCTAGTACCTTTTGCACCAAATTTGCGTAAAACTAAAATGCAAAGTTGTGGTATGGAAAAATGTTGTTACGCCACAACTAAATGGGACAGGGGAGGGATGGAAGCGCTTCCCATTACTTTCTGTTCTGTTCCAATTCATTACCGGTCTCACTATCGGAATAAGCCATGGTAATTGTGCTAGCCGTCATTTCCCGATGACTATATATCTATCTATTTATTATACGCCTTCCCGACGGTACTTATGTGAAAAACCTTCCCGATATTGCACATATCAATTTATTTAATACATTTTTTGGAAGAGTGGGATGAAATATATATACATACATATATATAATTTGTGCTGTTAAAATTTTCTTGCTCCGATTTAATGTAATATCCCCATAAAATAATCATTACAGCCTTTCGTTTCTGTGATATTGAGTCAATCCATTAATTCTATGTATTAACTGACAAACCCTTTTCTATCTCAATTTTTCGTACAAAAATTGAGTATTTAATATCAAGTTTTCTTGTGGTTCGAGAAACATAACATATATCTTGAGAAATAATTACAGCAGATACTTCAATATCACTAGTAGTAATGATTATCAGTCACTAAATTCACGTGATCCTTTGAACATAAACTTTTCTAATTGCCTTCAAATTTTACGCGTTTTCTTGTTTAACTTTCTATGCAAATTTGCGAATTTTAAAGAAAATACTCCAAAAGTAGAAAGGAAAACACAATTTTGCGCTAACATCTTCGAAAAGTATAAAACGCAAAATGGGCGCGCCAAAAGTGATACTTTAAAAAACAAAATACTAAATATTTTGTTGACATATTTAGATTTTCTTGTATACGTAAAAATTATATCAATCAATGCATCGCGACATATACATATATTTTCTTCGTACTCTCTCCGCGTTATTGTGAGGATAGCTTGAGAGAAAGCGAAATAGAGAGAGCAAGGAAAATAAAAATAAATAAAAATAAATAAATAAAGAAATAAGCATCAAGTTAAATAGATCAACTAGACTAAAAACCTCGAGAAAAATCAAGATATCATAAGAGTTTTAATAGAAGGAACATATAGAAATTACTAGATTTATATTAGCATCATCTATTTTATTCATTCAAACCATTTCTCTTAGTTTTTTAGTTTAAAAATTTGTCTGATAATCATCATCATATCCAAGAGTGGAAGACATACGACAACAAAAAAAATATACAAATAACAATAATAATTCTATCCTTTTTTTTCGAATTCGTATACATTGCTGAATGAATATCTTCAGTCAACCCGATTATTACCCATCTCCGTCCTCTAATGTCATCACATATTCAAATCAATCAAGAAGTAGTACTCAGATAGATGAAAAGAACGCGTCCACTAGACGTAAACGATTATTAAATACAGATATACATGCTTTAATTGTTTATCTTTCATCACCAATTGACCCAGTTGATTATTCTGCATTTTCTGATTTCTTTTTAATTTATAGAAATTTTATTACACCATTAAAATTACATGAATTATTAATATCAAGATTTAAATGGTCATATATTGAAACAATATCACAAGATAATACACAAACTAAAATTGGTGAAATTTCTTTAGTTAGAACATTTGTATTAATAAGGCATTCGTTGCTAAATAATTTTTTACAGGATTTTATTGGTAATAAACCTTTAAGATTATTAATACTTCAATTTTTAAATGATGATTTTACTGCATTACCAAAAATTGTTCAACAATGTATAATAAATCTGAAAAAAATTTGGATTATGAAATCTAAACAAACTTGGGAAAATATAATATTTGATGGACCCGTTAATGGAGATTGGTTATTATTTCAATTAAAAGATGTTTCACAATTAGCTAAAGATCAAAAGAGGACAAGTAGATTAAGTTTTATGGCGATTAAAGGCTCATCAAGTCCCGAATTTCGCAATGAAAGTATGTTATCATTATACAAGATGGATCTAATAAATACCGATTATAAAGATCATAATACTTATAATAATAATGAAATTAATGATACAGATTCAAAGAGAACAGGCTCAATGTTATTATTCCCTAATAATAATTCAAATATTCAAACAATTAATATTATTCCGATGATTAAAAAGGAAACAGATTTAAAGAAAGAAAAACATATGACCTTGGTACAAAGAATGTCAAAAGTAATTAAAGATGTTGATTATCCTAAATCTCCCGAGATCAATAGAATTATACCACCTACACCAGCTAAAAAAGTAGAATTTATACTAAATTCATTATATGTTCCTGAATCCCAAAATATGAAAATAAATAAACCAAAACAATCTATTCAAAGATCATCATCACTTTCAAGAAATTTATCTCATACTTCTGCTATTTTTTACAAAGGTGCATTATCACTTTTAGCTAAATGGAAACATAATCATTCAAATCAGGATTCTGAAATGTTTGAAAAACCTGAAATGGATACATTTGTAAAATATGTTATATCAATTACATCTTTAGATCATGAAAATTCTAGTGATGATGGAATTAATAATACTAATGGAATTGCTAAATTTGATATTTTAAGTGCAAGGACAATTGATGAAGTTGAATATTTGATTTCTTTGGAAAATAAAATGATTCAAGAGGTGAAAGAACTTCATTCTAAGGATAATGATTATAGTATTACGAATCATAGGACTAACCAAATTATAGTTAAACAGAATACAGAATTTAGTGCCTTAGATAACCTGGACTTATATCAGACAGTGAATACAATCGCAAAATCTGTCATATCTTTATCAAATACCTTACAAAAGTCTAATGATAACGCTTTAATTAAAGGCACGAGTAATAATAAAAACACTGAAACTTTCCCATATTTATCACCTTCATTCGATAGAAGAAAAATCAAAAGTACTACAGCTACAATCTTTAATTCTAGTACTAGCGCTCTTATCAACTCTAATATCGATCAGGACGGAGTTAATGGCCCTCAAAGATTAATTTTCCATGACACAGAGGCCACTGATACTCACATATCCTCTTCTGAACAGCAACCGAGTGGCTCACCTTTAAAACATTTACTCCCAACCGGGACCGAAAGCTCAGATCCAGTAGACTACTATCGTTCCGAATCACGTATATCATCAGTAACCTACGATTCTGAACTATCAGCTACTTCACCAGGGTTGAGTAATGCGTTATCTGAAAAATCAGACGAAAGTACACCAGGTCTCGTAAGAGAATTGGGAGCACAAACGAGTAAAGGTTTATCCAAAAAAGATAGTCTTGACAATCTAAGAGAATTTACCTTCGAAGACGAGGATGAGAAGATAAATTCTGAAATTAATGAAGAACAAAATCTTGAGAGCTATGAACAGATAATCCCAGAAAATAATGAACAACACGATGACGGTAGTGATATCGAAGGCGATGATAATGATGACGATGATATGATTTCTGTTTCATTATCACAGGATGAAGATACTAACAGTATGTTAGAGGACGCTGATGAGATAAAACCGTTACGCTCTGTCGAAGTTGGGAATAACACATCAGATTTACTGTCCCCATTACCTTCTACCAAGAAAATAGCAATGAGACCAGCTAGTGGAAGAATTAGCATAATGAAAAGAAGGACTGTACACACTCCACTCTCGGATAGGATCTCAAACACTAAATCTCCAATGAGAAAGTCACTTTTGTTATTAAAGGATAATGACTTTCTGCAAAAAGATAACGCATTATTTGAAAATGAATTAAAATTGGCAAAATTAGAGGAAGTCACGAACAGAGATTCATATACCCCAAGTGTATCAACAAGCAGATTATTCAATTCTACCCATAACAGTCCAAAGAAAATAACAATTGACGATGGTGGTAGAATTAGATTATCTATTGCTCCAAGTATGAATTCAATCCAGAGTGGGAGCTCATTTTCTAGCAGTATGTCTCTATCGACACAAAGCCCATTACGTCATAAAGTATTAAATAATTTGAGAGACGAATTTCAAAAGGATAAGGTATCGCAAAGTTCATCAGATGTCTCTAATAATGGTAACAAATACCTCTTTTCTCCTGATAATGATAGTTTAAATGCAGCATCCCCCGAAAAGGATATGGAAGAACTGAAAAATAAATTCTTACAATCAAGTTCTAATAGTCCATCCAGGACTGAAATAAATTCCACAAAAGAAGGAACAACGGATGCTGATATATTGGTAATCCAAGAAAACATGAAAAAGGACCTCAACCCTACTAATTTAAAGGATATTGCTGATATGCCAGATGATTCTATGCACGACGATCCTGTAAATGTTGCCATGTTGAAATTAGAAGGTAAATATAGTAAAGAAGAAACCCAATTAAAAATGCAGAGCTCACCTAACGTATCAACGGTTAGCAAAGACGTTGGACTTTTAAATTTGGAACAAATTGTCTCCATACCAAGAACCCCAGGCGAGAAGCGCAGATCACTGTTAATAGAGAGAAGAAGAAAGACAATAATGACAATACCATACACACCAGAAACTCAAGGAATTCAAAATACCAATACCCAGGAGGCGCTAGGTGAAACAGAAATGGCTAAATTACAAAACTTAATGAAGTCCTACTCTATAGAAGATCCGAACTTAGAAATAACAAATAGTCAACATCACATTCCCTTTATTTTAATGTACGACTCGAAGTCTGTTGCTGAACAGTTAACTTTAATTGAAAAAGAATTACTAAAAGAAATAGATTGGAAAGACTTGTTAGATTTAAATATAGAATATGATGGTCCAATGGTGACGAGTTGGCTACAATTACTAATAGAAAACGAATCATTATCTGGGATTGATTTAATGGTTGCCCGTTTCAACTTAACCGTGACATGGATTGTATCCGAAATTTCGTTAACTCAAGATATTAAGATGAGAAGAAATACAATTCAAAGATTTATCCATGTTGCTGAGCATTGCAGAGAATTTCAGAATTATAATACTTTAATGGCGATTGTGCTTGCATTGAGTTCTATCACAGTACAAAAAATGATAGATGCTTGGAGATTAATTGAACCTGGTGATTTGTTGACCTGGGAGGAATTGAAGAAGATATGCAACCTTGATCGTAATTACAGCTCGATAAGACTTCTTCTTAGCGAAATCGACCCACTAACTGGCTGTATTCCATTTGTTGCTATTTATCTATCTGATTTAGCAATCAATTCAGAAAAGAAAAATTGGATAAAAGAAAATAAAATTATAAATTACAACAAGTTCGATATGAATGTCCAAATTGTAAAACATTTTATTCAACTTTCACAGTGGTCCAAATTTTACAAATTTAAACCTGATCATGAACTGTTAAGTAAATGCGTGTACATTTCTACATTGACAGATGATGAGATCGAACTTCTAAACAACGGTTTAAACCTTTAAGACTACAAGAATACAAATGAGGAGCGTTCCACATACAAAAACATTTACTGTACCTTCCCCAAAAAGACAATAACATAATTATATAATGAACACTTTTTTATATATAAATTATACATCCGTATGTACACATATATTTGCATTTGAAGTTATAACAACTTCTACAATATTTTTTTTTAATTAAATGATTATGTTCTTGTTGCTATTTAGCAATGGGGTTTCAATTATCTCTTGTTCACTGTTTTGAATGCGCCTTGTTGTTTAGGCGCACAAAAAATTATATATATATAGAAACGTCTTAATTAAAATTATTAGCCTTTTATTTTTAACAATTCTAATATAACAGTGAAAAATATTAAATGGTACAGAGGTGTAGACCAACAACCAAGGAACATAGACACTTCAATCCACAAAAATACCTATTTAATAGCAGTACTATCAACATTGGCTAATAAAAACATAAATTACTGCCATGGATAACGACAGTCATCCTCAAAAGAAGGTAAATGATACGCTATTTGATATCGACTTTGTCAGCCCCGAACCCATAAACAATGATTCTACAGACAAGCCGTTCAGAGTAACAGATGATCAAAGTATATCTAATATTAATCGAGACCACGTTATTCCAGAGGAAATAATTGATCTTGACAGAAGCGATAATATTATAAATGATGAAAATCCATTCAACGATCAACGTACTGTTGATTGGGATACAACCCATCTGGATGTACATGAACCAGATTTTTCAAGTGCACAAAATGGGGGATTCTTTTCAAGAATGTTTGGCAGAAAATCTGCGGCAGTATCTCAGAATAATTACAATTCCGTGACCACTTCAGATTTCGACGATAGCTATACGAACTCAAGAGATCAATTTAATATCAAAATATTATTCAATAAATATATTCTTAGGAAAAACGTTTCGGGTAGCATTGACACGACAAAACCAAGAATTATTAACATGAATGACAGACATTCCAATAGTGAATTTTCCTATTGCGATAATCATATTTCAACAACCAAATATAATGTTGCTACATTCCTTCCGAAGTTTTTATTTCAGGAGTTCTCAAAATATGCTAATTTATTCTTTCTATGTACATCAGCTATTCAACAAGTTCCAAATGTTTCTCCAACAAACAGATACACAACAATTGGTACTCTGATGTGCGTGTTAATTGTCTCAGCAATGAAGGAAATTATTGAGGACACTAAGAGAGCAACTTCTGATAAAGAGTTAAACAATTCCATTGTTGAAATATACAATGACGGTGAATTCATTAAGAAAAGATGGATTGATATTAAAGTAGGTGATATAATAAAAGTAAATTCCGAAGAGGCAATTCCTGCTGATTTGATTATTGTATCCTCCTCCGAACCGGAGGGGCTGTGTTATATTGAAACAGCTAACCTTGATGGTGAAACTAATTTAAAAATAAAACAATCAAAAGCAGAGACATCAGGGTTTATTGACTCTAGACAACTAAAATCTCTAACAGGTAAGGTCCTCTCTGAGCAACCAAACTCAAGTTTATATACATACGAAGGTACCATGGAACTAGGAAACCAAAGGATTCCACTATCACCAGAACAAATGATTTTAAGAGGTGCAACCTTGAGAAATACAGCATGGATAACAGGGTTAGTAATATTTACTGGGCATGAAACTAAATTAATGCGTAATGCAACAGCTACTCCTATTAAGAGAACTGCTGTTGAGAGAGTTATCAACATGCAAATCATTGCATTATTTGGTGTTCTTATCGTGCTTATTTTAATATCATCAATTGGTAATGTCATTATGAGTAGTGCGTCGAAACATTTGTCTTACCTGTATCTAGAAGGTACAAGCAAAGTTGGCTTATTTTTCAAGGATTTCTTAACCTTCTGGATTTTGTTTTCAAATTTAGTCCCTATTTCGTTATTCGTTACCGTAGAATTGATTAAATATTACCAAGCTTTCATGATTGGTTCAGATTTGGACCTATACTACGAAGAAACTGATACGCCGACTGTTGTCCGTACTTCCTCTCTAGTCGAAGAATTAGGGCAAATTGAATATATATTTAGTGACAAAACTGGTACTCTTACAAGAAATATCATGGAGTTCAAATCTTGTTCTATTGCAGGCCACTGTTACATTGAAACTATTCCTGAAGATAAAAAAGCAAGTATGGAAGATGGTATTGAAATTGGCTATCGTAGTTTTGACGATATGAAGGAACGTCTATATAGTGGGAATGATGCAGAAGAATCTGGTACTATAGATATTTTTTTGACATTATTAGCTATTTGTCATACTGTTATCCCTGAAGATATTGGCAATGGACAAATAAAGTATCAGGCAGCTTCACCAGATGAAGGTGCTTTAGTACAAGGTGCCTCAGATCTTGGTTTTAAGTTTATTATCAGAAAACCAAATTCTGTTACTGTATTGCTGGAATCTGGCGAGGAGAAACAATTTGAATTACTTAATGTTTGTGAATTTAATTCCACTAGAAAAAGAATGAGTGCTATATTTAGATTTCCAGATGGTTCAATAAAATTATTATGTAAGGGTGCCGATACTGTTATATTAGAAAGACTTGGTCCAAACAACATGTATATTGAACCAACCACAAGACACTTAGAAGACTATGCATCAGAAGGTCTAAGAACCTTATGTTTAGGGTACCGTGATATTCCAGAGCAAGAATACATCAGCTGGAAAACGACATATGACGAAGCTGCTACTACTATGGAGAACAGAAGTGAAAAATTGGATGCAGCTGCTGAGCTAATTGAAAAAGATTTGACTCTGATAGGTGCTACAGCAATTGAAGATAAATTACAAGATGAAGTTCCTGATACAATCCACACACTTCAAGAAGCTGGAATTAAAATTTGGGTTTTAACTGGTGATAGACAAGAAACTGCAATCAATATTGGTATGAGTTGCCGTTTATTAGGTGAAGATATGAACTTATTAATTGTAAATGAAGAAACAAAGGAAGATACAAGAAAGAATCTTGTTGAAAAAATTAACGCATTACACGAACATGATATATCTGAACAGGAGAAAGACACATTAGCCCTTGTTATCGATGGTAAATCCTTGGGTTATGCACTTGAGCCAGATCTTGAAGATTATCTGCTATATATTGGTAAACTCTGCAAAGCTGTTATTTGTTGTCGTGTATCCCCCTTACAAAAAGCTTTGGTGGTTAAGATGGTTAAAAGAAAGACATCATCACTATTGCTCGCAATTGGTGATGGTGCCAATGATGTTAGTATGATACAAGCTGCTCATGTTGGTGTAGGTATAAGTGGTATGGAAGGTATGCAAGCTGCCCGTTCTGCGGATATAGCTGTAGGTCAATTTAAGTTTTTAAAAAAACTATTAATTGTACATGGTTCATGGTCTTACCAAAGAATATCTATGGCTATTTTATATTCATTCTACAAAAATACAGCTCTTTACATGACACAATTTTGGTATGTTTTCGCGAACGGGTTTTCGGGGCAATCCATCATGGAGTCGTGGACCATGAGTTTCTATAACCTGTTCTTTACAGTACTACCTCCATTTGTAATGGGTGTTTTTGATCAGTTTGTTAGCAGTAGACTTTTGGAACGTTATCCTCAATTATACAAGCTGGGTCAAAAGGGTCAATTCTTCTCTGTTACAATTTTCTGGTCTTGGATTATTAATGGGTTTTACCACTCCGCTGTTGTGTTCATTGGTACCATTCTATTTTATAGATATGGATCTGCCTTGAACATGCATGGAGAAGTTGCTGATCATTGGACATGGGGTGTTTCTGTTTACACAACCAGTATTTTGATCGTGTTAGGAAAGGCTGCGTTAATCACTAATCAGTGGACAAAGTTCACATTTGTAGCCATTCCGGGTTCATTTCTCTTTTGGTTAGTTTTCTTTCCAATATACGGTTCTATCTTCCCATATGCAAGTATTTCAAGAGAATATTTCGGGGTTGTTCCACATACCTATAGATCCGGCGTATTTTGGTTGACTTTATTAGTCTTGCCAATGTTTGCACTGCTAAGGGATTTTGCATGGAAATATTATAGAAGAATGTATGTACCAGAAACATACCATCTTGTCCAGGAAATGCAAAAGTACAATATTAACGATTACAGACCACATATTCAACATTTCCAGGATGCCATTCGTAAAGTGAGACAAGTTCAAAGAATGAAGAAACAAAGAGGGTTTGCATTTTCACAAGCCGAGGAAGGTGGACAGGAGAAAATTATTAGAATGTACGATACGACACTTAAGAGAGGTAAATTCGGTGAATTGGCAGATGCTTCCGCTAATGTATTTGACGATAATGCAATCAACAATGACACATTAACAGGGAATTACGAGGTAGTAGATGATATATCTTTACCAGAGAATCCTTTTGCTGATACAACCACCCAGAAAGACTTTTTTTGATCTTTAAAATTTTTATTTATGTAATATATAACAAAAGAGTGACAATCTAATGTATTCTACCTAGTTATCGTAAATATTAAAGTACACATTGATGCACAATTCAACTTCAGATTCTTCATGTTAAAAAACCCTAAAACTTCATCAATTGTGACGTCTTGGTCGTTCTAACACATGTATATCTAAAATAGGCCCTAAATTTCTGATTGGTCTATACTTAAATTTGATTTCAGGTTTAACATCTTCGATGGTTTCCTCCATATCAATATCATTCTCATTATCACTGTCATCGACAATTGTCCTTTTTGTCTGAGAACTAAACCTTTCCATTATCAACATACGCCTCTTATGAGGGACATTCATAGTGAAGGAGTATTTAAAGATTAATAATTGCCGTATACTTGCTAGTTTTGCTATATTTTCAATAAATATATCTAGCTTCCATTTAGACTCATAATGTAGCAAATACTTAAATCTGGAAACTCGACTAATTGTAAGTATACTGGATTTTATAAAATTATTTGAATCTGAGTCTAAATTATCCTTTATTGGTTTTAATATTTTTTCCTGGAAATCCACTTTTTGTCCTATCCTTATTTTTTGTAATATTGTTTTTGATATGTTAGGTGATGTCAAGTCATAGAGAATAAGGCGAATTTCCTCTTTAAGTTCATCACACAGGCTAGACATATCCGTATTCGACAGGTATATTCCTGTGTTAGGTGACTTCAATGAAACAATAGAGTTGTTAGAAAGCAATGGCGCTTCGAACAGCGTTGTGGCCTTATCATTATTTTGAAGTATTTGCTTTCTGTTAACAAATATCCGTAGTTGCACTGCTATATTATCAGATACTCTCAAAGTAGCCAAACTCACGACCATTTAACATAAAGTATATTGAGATATGTGAACCCTTTTGAGTGGTTTTATCGCCTATCTCTATTGCGATTATTTCACATAAATGAAATATTATGTCAAGTATTTTCATATTTTCAGGCATCGCTCCATTTTGTATATAGAATTTTTTGACTTATTTAGCAAAAACCTTTATTCATATACTAATCCATAGCGTGCAGAAAATGAATTTTTAATTGTAAATTGAATATATATATATATATATACGTCAATGATATATGCAATATGAGGAATGTCTTATTTAAAAATGTACGAAATAATGTCAGAAATTATGATTAGTGTGTTTTTAATGTTACATGGTTCGATTTGCATCTTGAATAGAATTAGACAATGGAACCGATTTATCTAATTGTGAATTAATGAAAATTGCCAATACGATTATTATAATGGCAGTCACAAAGTCATAAATAATATACTTGTATTTTGAAAATATACTCATGCTCTCTCTTGATGTTATCAATGAGTTCTCGACGAACAACAGTCTATCCATTCTTTTAACTACTTCCTTCTGTCGATCTAGATTTTCTTTGCAATTCTTCATTCTCTCTTCTAAGGACTCCAGTTCCGCAACACTCGCCCCAACAGATAGTTTCAATTTTGAATGATATGATGTTGGATCAGATTCTTCAAAATCTCTTTCTAACTCGATGAGATATTTATTACTGACAATATCTTTTAATCTAATAACACGATTTTTCAGAGCCTCCAATTCTGAATGTACTGTATCAAAATCCTTTAAACTTCTTTGGAATTCACTCTCTCTCTTCAATGCACTTTCACGCAGATTAACTTTCATTGTTGTTTCAACATTATTCAAGACATATGCAATATGATGTTGATAATAATCAGCATCTTCGTAATCAAGTAACAAACTAGACGTATTTTGAGCAGACACATTTCTATTACTTAACGATTGAAAGGAGGACACACTCGAAAATGATGACGTATCACTATCATCAGAAGAATCTGTTCCTGTGGTATCTGATGATAATCTTGACACAGGAGATAATCTCTGGGGAGAAGGTGACCTATTTTCATTTCTTGAAGGTGATAATTCTAAATCATGATATAGTAGACTTTGTAAAGACTTATCAGAATCATCTGTGTACACTGGTGTAATTTCACTCATATTAATTTTACCAGCAGCATTCGTCGTTGAAGTTGAATTATTTGATGGGAATAAAATGTTAGACATATTTGTAGTCGATGCCGTAGGGGGTACCATAGATTCTAAGAACTCATTTACTAATCTTTTCTTATCATTGTTGAATGAAGCAGATCGTGGATTATCTTCTGCTCTAGACTTTCGATGTCTATGTATTTTTTTATTCAAAGAAGAACCAAGTCTACTGGTGGGTAGATCACTATTATTTTCACCAGAAATAACTATTGGACGATGCCTAAATACATAGTTTCCCAAAGAAATATCACTGATATCGACATCTTGAGTTAACACATCTCCATTAGCACTACCATGTGACAATACGCCACGAGTATTCGAACCATTACCACCACCACTTACCTTGCCATCAACAACACCACTATCGCTTCTACTATTTTGATTACCTGATGCTATCCCCTTTGAGTCTCTTATATCAAACATACAATCGCTGAAAGTACCTGTAGTTGCAGATGTATAATCAGGGTTACCTGCCCTTGCTCTCTTATGATGTGCATGTCTCCTTTCTCTATCTTGTATGATATCCGCTTGCATTGGTTCAAATCTTGAGATCGACGCTCCATCTGATAACTTACTACTAATTTCTATTCTTGGTACTTTTGGACCACTGGTATTACTACCTGATCGACTTTCTGACGGCCGTATAAATGCTTTTCTTAATGAGGATATATTATCATTTGGTTGATCCTGCATACGTTGTATCAATCTACTCATTATTGTTGAGTACAATGTTGTTCAACCTTCTCTTCATGTTAAACAACAAAGAAATTCCATCTTGAAATGTCCCTTGCTTTTCTACCATTCCCTTAGAAAGAGCCTTAAAGAAAGCCCCCCACATCAAAAAAACTGGATTACGTAAAAACACCGAGAGAGATGTCGTGAAACTCGTTCAAAGCGATATATAGCACGTGACTGTAAATATTTCCAAACTCTAAAAAGAACAGATTCAGGGCTACTTTGGGCTTCGGCGGCAAAACAAAATGATAATAACTTCAAAGAGAAAAAAGAAGAACGATAAAGGAATTAACCCTCATTATATTTTTATTATCACAAGTTTCTCCTTTCTATCTCTTTCTTTTTTTTGAAATTAGTGAGCCTTCAAGCAATATTTAACTGAATACATCCCAATAATCGACGATTAAAATCGAGTCAACCCATTCGGTTTTCATATTTTTTACCATACATTCTCAAAATGGAGTTTCAATAAAGAAAAGGAACACCTCTAACATCCATTATAACTATTTCCCATTTTTTTCTTACTGGATCAGTACCTTATTTTTATGATTCACAAGGAAATAATTCAGATTACAAGATGATTTGATCAGCTAGTTGAAATGTAAATCAATTCTTCGTTAATTAAAATATAAATCGAATCTGTTACAAATATGAAACCTATATGTTGGTAATATTTCATATTGCTTACTCACTATATGGTGTGTTACCCTAATAGTGCTAAAATATTTTTTTTTTTTGGTGTGGTTCGTTTACCATCGCAGAGATACGCGCACACCATTTGTTTTTGTTTACTGTGTACTGCGATTGTTTATATTTTTGGATCCAAAGTGTTGATAATGAGTGATGGCTTCGAGAAACATAACAAAATTAGTTTTAATCACATCATTTTAGAAAATTACACATCTTGCAGAAAAAGTATTTATTGAGATCCCTTTATGAAGGTTCTTCTATATCTGATATTGAAATATAACAATAGATAGATCAGAATACGCAACTACAATATTCACCTAATTATTTTGGAAGAAAGATGTCGTTTACTGTAGGTACAAGATGTTGGTACCCAAGTAAAGATCATGGTTGGGTGGCCGCTGAAGTTGTAGATGTATCTCATGCTAATAACATCTACTACCTTAAGTTGCAACTGGAAGGATCAGAAGAATTAGTAGAAATAAATACACAACAATCACTGGCAGAACTGGAGAAATTATCTAGTATAGATGCTACAGCAGCAAATGGTGTATCAAAACCACCAGGAAATGAATTACCTCTATTGAGAAATCCATCCATACTTGAAAGTACTCAAGATTTGACATCACTTTCTTATTTGAATGAACCTGCTGTGCTACATGCTATTAAGAGTCGGTATTCAAAAGGGAATATATATACTTACTCCGGTATTGTATTGATTGCAGCTAATCCATTTGACAATGTTGATAAATTGTACTCACAGGAAATGATATCAAAATATGCAAACACTCAGAATAGAGACCGATTAGAACCTCATATCTTTGCCATTGCAGGTGAAGCTTATACACGTATGATTAATGATGGACAAAACCAAACTATTGTCGTAAGTGGAGAATCTGGTGCAGGGAAAACTGTATCTGCTAAATATATTATGAGATATTTTGCTTCTATTGAACCTCAGATGTCGCACGATGGATCAGCTAGAGAACAATCTAGAATGACTGAAATCGAAGAGAAAATTTTGGCAACTAACCCTATCCTTGAAGCATTTGGTAACGCAAAGACCACCAGAAATGATAACTCTTCTAGATTTGGGAAGTATCTTGAGATTATGTTTAATGAAGAATCCAGGATTGTAGGTGCTAGGATTAGAACATATCTTTTAGAGAGATCAAGATTAGTATTTCAACCAGAATCTGAACGTAATTATCATATTTTTTACCAAATGATGGCAGGTCTTGATTCTGAAACAAAAAATATATGGCAATTATCTAATGTTGAAGATTTCCATTACATGAACCAAGGATCTAATGAGAGTAACTATACCATAAAGGGTATAGATGATAAAGTAGAATTTGAACGTACGAAAGAAGCCTTAAAAAAAATTGGTATAAGTGCTGAAATGCAAACTGATATATTTCAGATACTGGCTGCTTTATTACATATTGGTAATATTTGCATCACAAAGACAAGAAATGATGCAACGTTAGCGTCAGATGAAAATAGTTTGAGTGTTGCTTGTCAACTACTAGGTATCGACAATGTAGGATTTGCTAAATGGATTGTTAAGAAACAAATTAATACACGTTCAGAAAAGATTGTATCAAATTTAAATTTCTCGCAAGCAATGGTGACTAAGGACTCTGTGGCCAAGTTTATCTACGCTGCTTTATTTGATCTGATTGTGCATAAGATAAATGCCACATTAGAAAATGGGAACAATGATTCTGTTAATGAGACTGTTAAATCATTTATTGGTGTCTTAGATATCTATGGTTTTGAACATTTTGAGAGAAATTCCTTTGAACAATTTTGTATCAATTATGCAAACGAGAAATTGCAACAAGAATTCAACCAACACGTGTTTAAATTGGAACAAGAAGAATATGTTCGTGAAAAAATTGAATGGTCCTTCATCGATTTCAATGACAACCAGCCTTGTATAGATTTAATTGAAAATAAACTTGGTATCTTATCCTTACTAGATGAAGAATCTAGATTACCAGCTGGATCTGACGAAACTTGGGCAGAAAAGTTATACCAATGTTTAGATAAACCGCCTACCAATTCTGTCTTTAACAAACCACGTTTCGGCCAAACTAAATTTGTGGTTCGTCATTATGCTAATGATGTCACATATGATGTGGAAGGCTTTATAGAAAAAAACAGAGATACCGTTCCGGAGGGACAATTTGAAGTTTTACAGGCAACCACAAACAAAACTCTTAAGTTAATTTTGGATCACTTAGTCCAAAAACAAGAACAAATGGCAGAACAAAGACAGGAAGATGATAAAAAACCAGGTGCTATTTTCAGACGTACTACACAAAAGAAACCAACACTGGGGTCCATGTTTAAGGCCTCTTTAGTAGAATTGATGAAGACAATTGAATCTACTAATGTTCACTATATCAGATGCATCAAACCAAATACAGAGAAGACGGCATGGGAGTTTGACAACTTGTTAGTTCTTTCACAATTAAGGGCATGTGGTATTCTAGAGACCATTCGAATCTCTTGTGCAGGTTTCCCATCCAGATGGACTTTTATGGAATTTATTGAAAGATTCTATTTCCTTTCCCCTATGGAGAAATGGCGTCCTATAATGGGTAACGAATCTGTTAGTAATGAAAGTAAAATTTCATTTTCTAAAGATCTACTAAACGAGTTGGTAGATGATGAGATGAAATACCAAGTTGGTACAACTAAAGTTTTCTTCAAGGCAGGAATACTAGCTCAGTTGGAAAATATAAGAACCACAAAACTTGTCAAGGTATGTACAGTCATTCAAAAGAATATCAGAGGGTTGAACTGTAGAAGAGAATATTTGAGAACAATTAGATCGATAAAATCTGTCCAAGCTTATTCAAGAGGTAGAGTGATCCGTGATTTTGTTGATTTCGAATTAAAAACCAGAGCTGCTATCTTGATACAATCTATCCTTAGAGGACGCACACAATTTAATTTTTTTGTCGATGTTTTACGAAGTACTGTTAAAGTGCAATCATATGTGAGACAAAAACTCGCTAAATTAAGGGTTGAGCTTCTAAGAAGGGAACAGGCTATCACGAAAATCCAAAAATTGATTAGATCAAAAATGACACAAAGGTATCACTTGGCATTAAAGAAAAGTACGTTGACTATACAATGCCACATAAGAAAAACTATTGCACAAAATAAATTAATTCTTTTAAGACAACAATACAATGCTACTAACTCTGAACAATTAGAGATAGAGAGGTCGTTTACCGAATTAATGGAAAAGATCCATTTTGCGTTGAAGCAAGATAACGAAATAATTAACCTTCTAAGTGGATACGAAAAGAACGGGTTGAAGGATTTACTAAATTCAGTCCCTGGTTATGAACAAACTCAAGAAGCTTTAGCATCAAAGAGCAACGAATTAGATTCCCGGGTCATCAGAATCCAGTCTTTAGTTTCAGGATATTCAAACTGGAAGGATAATTTAATGCAAGAAATCAAACAATTTAAAAAACAAAGTGTCTCTAGTCTTGACAATTCTAATCTTAACAAACAACTAAATGAAATGACAAAAGAAATTGATGATCTAAAGACAGTATTAATGAAAGGTAACACTACTGGAAAAACCACGAAGAAAGAAGTTATCGGCTTAGGAATTGCATCTCCGATTACCAATTCACCAAAGATTGGATTTAATGAATTACATGACTTAAGTACAATGTTGAATGACATGAATATCATTAATCAAGAGATCGGAATTATTCTTCGTAATATAGGTGAACTTGTGCGCGAAGATGAACAAATTTCAAAGTCACATATCTTGGCAAATATCACCAATTCCGTTCTGGAATCCTATTTCAAAATAGGAAAATACAACGATGCTATTTCCTTTGTTAAAGAGAATGTAAGTTCAATATTTGAAGTTTTCTCAACATTTAGAAGGGATGATTTGGTATCGCATGGAATGTTTTGGGTCTCTAATATCTATCACATTTACTTAAATCTGACATCCATTAGACAAAATGAAAATGGTAACCGAGCACTGGCAATTCACAAGATAGAAACCGAGTACAAAACTCTATTATCTCATTGTTTTGACACCTGGTTGAAGAGAGTTATACAGGTGATAGGCCATCAATATATGCTATCCAGGGCTTTACTTGGTTCTCCATCAGCAACTGTAAACCACGATGAACGCAACGATGGAAACGAAAACCTAACGAAGATAATTGAATATTTTGAATACGTCTACCGAAAGGTCAATTCTAGCGGTATTCCTCAAGAAGTGGCTGATATAATAATTTCTAATATTTTATCATGTATCGATTCCACTTGTTGCAATTATCTTTTGAACAAATTTCATAACCTTTCTTGGAAAACTGGTGTAAGAATTGACCAAAATATAGGTGCAATTATCGAGTGGGACGAATCTCATAGAAATTCTAGTATTGTTGGATGTGGACAACTACCGCTATTAAAACAAATCTCCAAACTATTGCAACTTAGAATTTCTAATGTGTATGACATTAACTTTGTTATTGAAGTCTGCTATTCATTAAATGTTACCCAAATTCATACTATCTTAAAGAAATACAAACCAACAGAGTACGAACCACCCATGTCTTCTGACGTTTTGAATTATCTTTCTAACACCATTAAGAAAAATGGAAGGGCTAAGGAAACAATAACCTTTTCTGAAGATACAAAGGCATTGCCGGACCCCTTTTGCGCATCTAATGGATTATCCCTTACAAGCACACCCCGGGCTGCGCACACCCTTTTTGAAGTTACAGACTTAGCTGATGCAACTCCAATTGTCCATAAGATTATTACCATGGCACAGTGATTTCACTACCAGCATTTAACTAAAGGCAACGCCTGTTGACTCATTTATGGATACGATATAACGGATCCATTTTAATCATTTTTATTTATAGATACATAACGATTATATAGCATAGGAATCACACAGATACACATTCAATCTTTATTGATGCCTCGAACCCAATTAGAAAATATCAAACTATCTATCAAGTACCCACAAGAAAGTGTTGTAGCTTCCCTAAAGTAGTTTATATCGATCTTTTTCTCTTAAGTAAGATTTCAAATATTCTTCCTTTTTTACCTTTCTGAAAAGTGTTAGTTGTGCGAGATTCGTTTGCCTTGGATTTTTGTCGGCTTCCCTTGCATAAACGCGATACTTCTTAAATGTGGCTACCACGATCAACAACGAACTGCAAGATTAGGAGAGATATTTGCTATCCTTATTGATCATACAAACTATCCTCAATCGAACAAACCAAGTAATTAAACGCTTTAGAGCCTGCTATATCGAGGAAAGTTAGCTGGAAGTAGTCTTTTATCATATTGTCCGTTCGTATATTGACCATAAAATTTTTTGTTGAGTTTTTCAATCATCAGATTTTAGGAGGAGCAGCATACCCATAATTTATATAGAAACGATCATTACCACAACACAACTACACAAAAACAATAGTCTACAGGTAACTGCGATTTAAACTGTGTTTACTTTCAAATTAACAATTTTTTTTAGAAGAAATTACTAACTCTTAAATTAGTAGTTTACCCTATTTTTCAGTTCCCAAACTTAATTGCAACCTACCATCAACATCTCCTCTAAATGCATACCAAAGCTGCCGTTTTAGCTACTACAGGTAGTCGAAAGATACCTATGTCAATGGACACCTATGACGTTAAGATAATTCAATATAAAGCAGCATTATTCAAGTTACAAGAGTTACAACGATTGCTTGGCATTTTAGAGAAAAATCTTAAAAATGACGAAAGAAATAAAATAATTCCACTGGTGAATTATGTCTTAATAATATGCGAGGGACCTACTTTTAATGTATCACCAATAATACGAAAACGATACAGATTATTATGTGAGAATAAACTTTGCAAAATCAATGATATAAATCCACAATTATCAACCCAATTAACTGACCTTCGTTATTCTTTATCTGAAGTAATAGGGGCCGATGATTACGAAAGCTTACGTGAAAGCGTATACAGTACTGAAAAACAATGGGCATTACTTGATTGCTTGAAAAGAATATCAAATAATTCAATCATCATATATAATAAGAAACTAAGACAGTTACTTCTCGAAAGAAATAGCACAATAAATAGACCTTACGAACTGTCTGAGTTTAAGGAAAAACAATTTAACAATGGTACATTTGATTTTACTTCTGTTGAAGATATAATAAAACCAAACGAGTTAGCATTATCTTTAGATTTAGCAGTACTAATAAACGATAGAGAAAGGGATACATCTCAAAAATCTTTTTTGAAGTTACAATATCAGGTACTGACCAAATTCAATACACATATGAATAAGAAAGTATTCCCTCCCTTACGATCGTTCTACAACAAATTACAGAAGTATAACAATCTAATATCGAAGAATGACGCGGACAACAACCAAAATGAGGCAACGGAAACATTATCACATTTTAGATTCTGCTTGCACAGAATATATGCACTTATGCTTAGAAGTTATTCAATATCATGTATCATCAGGTCTATGTCGAGAGAGATATATTTAGCCAACAGATCGTACTTCACCGCTCCAATAACAAAGTTGTTAACAGGAAACTTGTTTGAATTCGAGGAATTATTGGATAACCTTGACACATTGTATACCAGTAAGGAAAACCAGAAGTTTGATAATTTGGTGTCAATTCTTGAAGAATTATCAAACAAAGGCATAAAATATGAAAGGACAAATTCAACAGATACGATAACAGCGTTATGTCATGAGAGTATTAATAGTTCGATACACTTTATACGGTCACAATTATCAACAATTATCAAGCTACAAGAGCATTGGAAAATAATAACTGATAACTCACATTTAAAACATAGTTTCGATGGAATGGAGGTTGATCAAATTGAAAAGTTGTTGAATGAGAAAAGATCAGTTGATCAATTAGCTTATTTAGAGAGAATAAAGACAATACAAAAAGCTAAGAACAGTAAAGAGATAACTTCATCAATGTCATCTAGTACAACTTCCTCAAAAACACCATCAGCTACTGTGACACCATTATTAAGCTCTTTAAACATAAGCAATGACGATATAACGCCTATTGATTTGAAAAAGAAGGTATACAAATCCAAAAGTTCATCGGGTTCGAATACAGGGTCTCAACTGAGTATCAATGGAACAAAATCCCCAATATCTTTGAGTCGGAGAGCCTCCATGGATAAGGGATCAAGAACATATACTTTAGCAATGTCTCCTTTGAGTAAAACAAGTAGTCCTCGACATACTAATGAAATTTCAACTGGTCCACAGGGAATTAATTCACCTCAAATATCTAGAAGGTCCTCTGTAATAGCAGTTGCAAGAAATCCTCAATATTTTGTCGACAAAGATGGATATCTTTCTCCATCAAAACTGGAAGGTTCTACTAATGGTAAGCCAACAAGAAAAACTACGGTCCGAGGAAGACCTAGATCTACCTCATTACAATCCTCATTTTCGAAGGGTAAAGGTAGAGTGAATCCTATGAGTACTCTAGATCGACAACCTCTTAATAGTATACGTTCCAATTCACTAGAAGCATCGGGTGCACTTAATAGAATGATAATCCAAGATGCTGCCAAGAAATCGATGAAGAGAGATGGAAATACCCAGGTAACCAAGAGTATCAAATCCCCACCTCTTGTAAGACAAAACCGCAGCAGAAGTGGAAGTGCTTCAAAACATATAATGAACGGAGTAAACCCAGAAAAGCTCCTAAACACACCTTCAAAATCAAATCTAGGAGTTCCTATGACATCTCCTTTAACTAAAAAGAGATCCAATCTGTCGCAAGAAGTTACACCTGAGATTCATGCTGAAAATGATACGATCTCTGCTGTGAGAGATAAACCTGAAGCATTACAATTTTCCGATATTGGAGATACTGGAAATGACACAACAACTAATGTTGAGGACGTAGAATTAATAAAGAAAGTAAGATTTGTAGGGGTTCCTCCAATGTCTCCAGCCGAGGATCCCAAACCCAAAAGGAAAGGTTGGTACAAAAAGCCTGCCCAGTTACACTATCCTCCTGCACCTCCTCAAATTAGATTACTAAGAAATAGACTTACTCAGGAAGGTGTTGCCTTTAGAACAAGTCTAAGAGAAAACTACCAGGAAAATACTACAGAGAACTTTGATAATGCAACATCTGAGAGTCAAAGTTCTAATAGAAGATCTACGATGTTTTTCAATGCAGATGGTGAGTTGAATAATCCATTTAAAGAGACTATCAGTCGCAAATTTGCTTCAAAAATACGTAACTCACTCAGATCATGATAAATAAAACAATATATAAAGGGGAATCCTTTTCAATTCCTTTTAACCTAATTCTCAATACATAAATATTCCAAATATACCAATATCTCTTTTTTCTTCTCTATGTTTCTTCTCCGTTAATCTTGTATTATTGTTACCAATATATAAATCGTTCTGCGATTTTTCCGAGTAGGAAACAAAATGAAAAATTATATATATCAACATATAGAAGTAAAACCTCATCACTGCTAAAACAAAAAACACAAAAAAGATAAAAAAAATATTAAATATAAATATAGATAGGTACCAGTTGGAATCCAAAAATCCAGAGAGAAGTAAACGCCACATACTTTAACACTTTGTCAGTGATTCTTAATTTTTATCAAATTTAAACTATCTCCAACTTCAAAGAATGTCCTTCAGTTCATTACTTCCAGCACCTCTCCATTCAGGGACTCGAAGCTCACAAAATCAAAGGAATAGACATAAAGAAGAATCAAAAGTAAATGCATTATTAAAAGATGAGGACAATAATATAAATGACGATGAGCCTAATGAGATAGATGTTATTCATCGTCAAATAGCTTCCAATGTGAAATTTGAAGATTTTATACCCTTAAGGCAACGTAATTTTGCTATGGAAATTCCATTACCTACTGAAGATGCAATTAGACAAACAAAAGAGAAAACTCTTGCATTTCTCAATCGATTACAACGGGACGATTCCAAATCGAGTGGGAACATAATTGGGAAGAAAACGGATGCTACTATAATGAAAATTGGTAACCGTTCAGTGAAAGTTGTTACTCCGGTACAGGATCCTTTGCAACCTTCTCGTTTCAAGAGGACAGGCAAGATATATACACCTAATGTCAATCAAGACAAAGGCCCAACTACGATTTTACATGATCTTTCATCAACTACAAATCCAGGTAAAGCTATAAGTGCAGAAGAACGTTCTAAATGGAAGATTCCAACTTTTGTATCTCAATGGAAAAATCCTAATGGATATACAGTCGATAGAGTTACAGGTAATGGTGAAGGAAGTGGAATTAAAGATATAAATTCTGGATTTAGTGAATTATCCGAAGCATTAGAAGATGCTGATCGAAAAGCCAAACAACATTTACAAGAGAAGAATGAAGCTAAACGTATTGCATATGAGAATGAAGTTGCTGAAAAGGAGGCAAGATTAAAAGAATTAGCCAATAGAAGACGTTATAATGGTAGTCATAATAATGAACCGTTACGAATTGAAAAACCTACTACTCCATCTCATGTAAATAATAAGAAGAGTAATGATAATAAGTCTAATGGTATACTTATTCAAAAGCTTCGTAATATTGCTAAACAAGAAGGAAGAGATATTAGTGAAAAGATTATTCTTGGAACTGCTAAAGCTACTGCTGTTCCTGAAATGAATTATGATTCACGTTTATATATGAAAGGTGCACAATCTAGTGCGAGACGTCATGGGGAGCAACTTTATGATAATCCGTTATTTGCTCAACAAGATATTGAATCAATTTATAGAACAAATTATAATAAATTAGATGATCAAATAGAAACAGAGTCAGGTGAAGGTGATATTATGAATAAAGTCAACAAAGAAACTGGTAATATGAATCGGGGACCCATTGAATTTACAAAAGCAATTGCTAAAGAAGATGAAAAAAATAAAACTAATAAACCTGGTTTACAAAAGTAAATAATTATATATATATTCAATTATTCAATTATTCAATTATTCAATATTATCATTATCTTCATTAACATTTTGAAAATCGTTTGAAAGAAAAATTTTAAATTTATCATTATTAATATTATTATTTTTCTTTAATGATTCTAATAATCTATTACTTCTAATCATTGCATATTGCTCGATTTTTTTGATTGTTCCACTAATTTTAACTGGGTTAATTATGAAATTAATATCATTCTCAATATTACTTAATTTATTAATATAAAATAATGATACTAATAATAAATCAACATCTTCTCTATGACATCTTAATATACCAGTAGATGTATTATTAGAAAAATATTTTAACTGTAATAAAGAATTAACTTTCCCATAACCATAATCCCCTAGATGTAATTGCAAAGAACGTCGTATCTCTTGTAATATTAATTTTCCTGATATAATTTCAGGCGAAGATTTATGACCAATTAATATTGGATTCTCTAAGGATTCATTTGATGATAATTTATTTGAAGGATATATGACTTCAAATAAAACATATCTACTTTTCAATCTAACCATCTTACTATCGTTTCCCTTAAAATTGTTTTGTTCTGTTAGACAATTTCAATTACTAGATGACTACTAATTCTCATACATTTTCTATTGCTTAAGTTATACTAAGCAGATATATGGATGGCTTTACTGAGCTTTGTTTCGCGCTGATGTATTCCCTCTTTACTATGGGAAGAGCGAGATAGAAAAATTGAAAATTTTTCTTTGATTGTTTATGTTGCTCTCAGTGCATCGAAATTATTATTACTATTAACTACCATGCTTATAAGAACGAAGGAATCTGTCATTACAACAAAAATAAAGTTGGCCGTATATCCTAACAACGTTATACAAGAATTATTTTGACACACAGCATATGGGATTGATACTTTTCCCCTTTTTTTGCACTATAATCCATTCGATGTGTTTGACAGATTATTGAAAGATCAGTCGCATTTCGTACACAGCGACACACTCGCGAGCCCTACTCCCGTAACCCTAAAGCAGATTGCAGCGAGGCCGCGCAAAAATGGCCTGAAAGTGTGCGGTTGTGCGCCGGTTTCTGGGGGCAGTTTCTTTTTTCTTTCTTTCTCGGCTCGAACGGCCAAGAGCCCATGACCCAAAAGAGGATTGCTGCGGCATTTTCTGGGGCTCGGAGCATTGGAAGAGGCTGTGCAATATTTTTGGAAGCATTTCCATTTTCTTCTTCACACAGAAACGCCCGCAGCAGAACACGATTTCCGAAAGCATTCCCGATTTTTTTAAGGGGTAAAAGAATGAGGAGACCTGCTGTGCGTGCAGGGGTTTCTGCGTGCGATGATCAACACACACACGCGATTCGTATTTTTCCGCTGTTTCCCGCTCGCAGTTTCTTTTTTGTTTCCCTCATTAGCAAGGACCCTGAATGTATTTTTAAAACGAAAAAACAATTTTTCAGTTCGATTCGATTGAAAGAGAGAGAGAAATGTCGTTTGTTCTCATTGTTGCTTCATTGGACAATGGGCCAGAAAGGTGAGGGGGGAGGGAGTGAGAGAGAGACAGGTGAGAGAGGCGAAGGTTAGAAGTCCGTTATATTAAAAATGTGTAAAGTGGAATTATTAGTAATACGAAAGAAAATCTATCAATTGAGTTCTTTTTTATTCTTATTTTCTTTAATTATTTTTAAAGAACACACTTCATTTATAAAGAAGGCAGATAAATTCAATTAGGTTTGAATCCCTTTCCATATTTTTAGATGCAATTTATTTTTTTTCTTGAATTTCAATTGATGTCTTTATAGTTATCAATTATTAACAATAAAAAAAAAAGAATACTCACACATAAATATATATATAACAAATTTAACAAATTTAACAAATTTAACAAATTTAAGATATGACTAATCAAAATTTTTATAAAAATCAAATTAGTGCAAGAAGCTCACCAAGTGTATACGAAATTGATTTCCCAGGGTTTGTTCCAATTTCTAAAAAAAATTATGGTAGTGATTCAGATACAAGTAATTTAACAAGTACAGGAATGACATTCCCATCACCACCTTTATCACCAAAATTAAATAATCTGGATAGTGAAAGGGATGAAAGAAAACTTTCACTTAATTTAAATTCAAGTAGAAAAAATTCAAATAGAATTAAAAAAGATTTATTAGTTAAACCTGTTTGGGAAAATAATACAACAACAAAACAATATATTCATTCAACAAGAAAATTTTTACAAGAATATAAATTTTCTAATAATTATAGAAATAATATTTTAGAATCAAATAAATTTGAAACAATACCACCTCAATATATGTTAAAGACAAGAAAAAATAAAATGTTATCACCTAGTGGTACGGAAGGTATCATTCCTTTAAGAGTAATGGCATTACAACAACAACATCATCATCATACAAATAAAAATAGATCGACTAAAAGAATACGTTCTTCTACAGGTTATAGTCATGCTAATACTCAAAGACCAATTGCAAGTGCAATCAATCATGCTCAACATTTAGCTTCTTCAATTGCGGTAACAGAGGTACCACAATATGTTCCAAATATGTCATGGAGTAAATTAAAAGACTATTCTCCTTCTTTAACTTCTATTCCAAAGGATAATTTAAAAGCTTTAAAAATTGAATGGAAAGGTTCACCAATGGATTTATCAAGAGATCCATTAAAAGATCATTTACATCCAGCTGAATTAGTACTTGCTCAAATATTAAGATTACCATGTGATTTATATTTAGATTCAAAGAGAAGATTATTTTTAGAAAAAGTGTACAGGTTAAAGAAAGGTATGCCATTTAGAAGAACTGATGCTCAAAAAGCTTGTAGAATTGATGTAAACAAGGCTTCAAGATTATTTGCGGCTTTTGAAAAAGTAGGTTGGTTAAGAGATTCAAATTTTACAAAATATCTATAAATCAGAAAAAACACATAACATAAAATGACATTTTTATAATTTCTTTCATAATATATTCATTAAACACACACACACACACACACACACACACACACACATATATATTCATTATATATTATTATTATTATTATTATTATTATTATTATTATTATTATTATTAATTTTTTAATGGTTACAATTCGTTAAATAAACTTAAATCTGGATCTTCAATTTGAATGTTATTAATATTATTATTTGTAAAAATTTGACGGTCATTAGTTTTGGACACATTTGAACGTGACTCCAGAACACTATTTGCGACAGTTTCAATATATTGTGCTCGTGACAATAAAGTCTTATGATTTTTATCACCAATTGAATTGGAATTTTTACTTTTATTATCATCGAGTACCGATTGAACCAATTGGGTTGAACAATTATCTTCACTTTCAGTATATAATTGTTTCAATTGTGATATTAAAAATCCCATTGAATCATCAATAGGTCGTAATGACTGAAACATGTCTTTGAATGGAACATTATTATTAATACCTTCATCGTTATTATTAATTAATTCATTTAATGATTTTTCAATGAACAATTTAAATTTTTTAACTTCTGTTTGTAATCGTTTCACTTGTTTAATTCGATCTCGTAATAATTGATTTCTTAACAATTTCGTTTCAAATTCTATCATTTTCTCTTTGAATAACTCCGGATCATTAGAAATATCTTTATCATGAGACAACCAATCAATATCCAACCCACTTTGATGTTTTAATAAAAATACATTAGATTCTAATAATTCCTGTGGAATCATCAATACATTTCTTAATACATATAATTCAAGTTTATCAAAATTTTTATCAACAGTATGTTCTAGTAAAGTCTCCAATTTAGCAATACCTACTCGTATCTCCTCAGAATAATCTATACCTTCAATATTACTTTTCCTTAATAAATATTTCTCCATTGCTGCCGTGCATTTGTACATAATATCATTCACATTATTTATTATTTCATCTAACAACGATATCGGAGGATACTCTAGATGCTCCGTTAATATTGCCGTGGATTGTAAATTGGGAGCAGGCATCGTTTTTAAACTTTTTATAATATCCTGGATCAACAGTATTACCTTGGGCCCTTGTTGTCTTTTCCCCAAAATCAAAGTCTGCCCATGCAAATTCATTTCTTATATAATATGTAAACAAAACCTTTAATTATCTCTCTTTTTCTTCATGTAAACAAATTATTCGCGATGACTATTACCCGAATATTCATATTCGTACATCACGATCTGAAAAAATTTTTTTCTGAAAAAAAAAAATTTTGTGCGATGAGCAAAATTAGCGCTAAGATTTTGATAATATTATCTAATGACGAGAAAGTGATGAGATGGGATTTTTTATTTAACTTACAACAACAACTATTCCATATTCTATACGTGTGTGTTTTTCGATTAAATTCCTATTTAAAGGCTAAAATCAGCAAGACAATTTGATTAGTTTTCATAGTGCCTTTATATCTCCATTGAACCAAATAAGAAAGGATCTCATCCAACGTTCCTTGTTCTCTTTTTGAATTTTGCTGATCTCATCAATTTTATTTTGCAAAGATAAAAAAAACATTATTCCCTTCCATTTATCCCAAAATACAATTATAGGTTTAAAAAAAGAAATATCTTTTGGTTATCACTATTTGAAATTTTTAGGAGCACTAAGAAACTGATATATCGAGACATTGCAACAAATTATCGGTCATGGATATTAGTAAACCTGTTGGTTCAGAAATTACTTCCGTGGATTTCAGTGTCTTATCCGCTAAGGATATTAGATCACTTTCTGCTAAACAGATTACAAACCCAACAGTCTTAGACAATTTAGGTCATCCAATATCTGGTGGTCTTTATGATTTATCTCTCGGTGCGTTTTTAAGAAATTTATGTACTACTTGTGGTTTAGATGAAAAATTTTGCCCTGGTCATTTAGGTCATATTGAATTACCTGTTCCATGTTACAGTCCACTTTTCTTTAACCAATTGTACATTTATTTGAGAAGTTCATGTCTTTACTGTCATCATTTCCGTTTAAAGTCCGTAGAGATTCATAAGTATGCTATGAAATTGAAATTATTACAATATGGTCTTATTGATGAATCTTATCAATTAGATGAAATTACTATTGGTGATTTACAAGATTTCATTGAAGATGTCGATGAGGCTGAAGAAGATAACACTTTAGAAGATGATGATAATGAACCAAAGAAGAAATTTTCTTCTAAGATTGACCCAGCTAAATTAGTAAGAGAATTGAAGAACAAACGTACTGAATTTGTTAACATTTGTATTGCTAAAGCTATCTCATGTGGTAAGACCACCGAGAGAGGTACTTTCACTGCTACTGTTAGTGATGAAAGAAAGAAATTGATCCACGATTTTCACAAGAGATTATTATCTAGACCAAAGTGTGACAATTGTGGTATGTTCTCACCAAAATTTAGAAAGGATGGTTTTACCAAGATTTTCGAAAATGCTTTAACTGATAAACAATTGACTAATAACAGAGTTAAAGGTTTCATTCGTCAAGATATGATTAAGAAACAGCAACAAGCAAAGAAGTTGAACGGCGAAGATACTTCTAATGACGAACCAGATTTTGATATTGGAAGAAATCCAGACTCAAGACCAAAGACTGGTTCTACATATATCTTATCTACTGAAATTAGAAACATTTTAAATTCCGTATTCAGAAAAGAACAACAAGTTCTTCAATATGTTTTTCATGCCAAACCAAATCTGTCTAAAAAATATGTTTCCGCCAACTTATTTTTCATGGATGTTGTGGTTGTTCCACCAACTAGATTCCGTTTACCATCTAAACTAGGTGAAGAAATTCACGAAAACAGTCAAAATCAACTTCTGTCTAAGATCTTAACAACCTCTTTATTAATTAGAGACTTGAATGATGAAATGTCCAAGTTAGAAAAGGATAAGGTTTCTTTAGAAGATAGAAGAATCATTTTCAGTAGATTAATGAATGCTTTTGTTACCATTCAAAATGACGTTAACGGATTTATCGATTCTACTAAGGTCCAAGGTAACAATGGTGGTAAACTTCCAGTACCAGGTGTTAAACAAGCCTTAGAAAAGAAAGAAGGTTTATTCAGAAAACATATGATGGGTAAGCGTGTTAACTATGCTGCTCGTTCTGTTATTTCCCCAGATCCAAATATCGAAACTGATGAAATTGGTGTCCCACCAGTTTTTGCTACTAAATTAACATACCCAGAACCTGTTACTTCATACAATATTGCAGAATTACGTCAAGCTGTCATCAATGGTCCAGATAAGTGGCCAGGTGCATTACAAATCCAAAATGAGGATGGCTCCTTAGTCTCTTTGATTGGTATGTCTTCAGAACAAAGAAAAGCTTTAGCAAACCAGTTAATGACTCCATCCTCCCAAAATGCTGCCACTCATACTATTAATAAGAAGGTTTACCGTCATATTAAGAACAGAGATATTGTTATCATGAACCGTCAACCAACTTTACATAAGGCTTCTATGATGGGTCATAAAGTTAGAGTGCTACCTGGTGAAAAGACTCTTCGTATGCATTACGCTAATACTGGTGCTTATAACGCTGATTTTGACGGTGATGAAATGAATATGCATTTCCCACAAAATGAAAACGCTAGAGCAGAAGCCTTTAACTTAGCTAACACCGATTCTCAATATTTGACACCTACATCTGGTTCTCCAGTTAGAGGTTTGATTCAAGATCATATTTCTGCCGGTGTTTGGTTAACCAATAAGGACAGTTTTTTCACAAGAGAAGAATATCAGCAATATGTATACGGTTGTATTCGTCCAGAAGATGGTCACTCCACAAGACCAAAGATCATCTCTGTGCCTCCAGCTATCATGAAACCAGTTCCACTTTGGACTGGTAAACAAATCATTACTACTGTTCTATTAAACGTAACTCCAGCCGATATGCCAGGTATTAATTTGACATCTTCCAATAAAATCAAAAACGAATACTGGAGTAAACATTCCGAAGAAAACACTGTTTTATTCAAGGATGGTGCACTTCTATGTGGTATTCTAGATAAATCTCAATATGGTTCCACTAAGTACGGTATTGTCCATTCTTTACATGAAGTTTACGGTCCATCTGTTGCTGCCAAGACACTTTCTGTTCTAGGTAGACTATTCACCAATTATATCACAGCAACAGCGTTCACTTGTGGTATGGATGATTTACGTTTAACTGATGAAGGGAACAAATGGAGATCTGATATTTTGAAAACATCTGTTGACACGGGTCGTGAAGCTGCTGCTGAAGTAACCAATTTACCAGCAGATACTGCTGCCAACGATCCAGAACTATTGAAACGTTTAGAAGAAATTCTTCGTGATGATAATAAATCTGGTATTCTAGATGCTGTTACCTCTTCCAAGGTTAATGCTATTGCTTCTAAGGTTGTTGCTAAATGTGTTCCAGGTGGTACTATGAAGAAGTTCCCAGAAAATTCCATGCAATCTATGGCTCTATCTGGTGCTAAAGGTTCTAATGTCAACGTTTCTCAAATTATGTGTTTGTTAGGTCAACAAGCTTTAGAAGGTAGAAGAGTTCCTGTTATGGTCAGTGGTAAAACATTACCATCTTTCAAGCCTTATGAAACCGATGCCAGAGCTGGTGGTTATGTTAAGGGCCGTTTCTACTCAGGTATTAGACCTCAAGAATATTATTTCCATTGTATGGCTGGTCGTGAAGGTTTGATTGATACCGCTGTTAAAACATCTAGATCTGGTTACTTACAACGTTGTTTAACCAAGCAATTGGAAGGTGTTCACGTTTCTTATGATAACAGTGTTAGAGATGCCGATGGCACCTTGATTCAATTCTTATATGGTGGTGATGCCGTTGATGTAACAAAGGAATCTCACATGACAAAGTTCAATTTCTGTGTTGATAACTATGATGCTTTCTTGAAGAAATATGATCCAGCTGCATTAGTTGAACATCTAGATGTTGAAAGTGCTTTGAAGTACTCCAAGAAGACTCTGAAGAACAGAAGAAAACATGAAAAAGAACCACATTATGAACAATCTACTAAATATGACCCAGTATTGGCAAAATACAATCCTGCCAAATACCTTGGTTCTGTATCTGAAAACTTCCAGGATAAATTAGAAGGTTTCTTAGATGACAACTCTAAATTATTCAAGTCTAAAGATAACATTAGTGAGAAGAAGTTCAGGGCTTTAATGCAATTAAAATATATGCGTTCTCTGATTAATCCAGGTGAAGCTGTTGGTATCATTGCTTCTCAATCTGTCGGTGAACCATCTACTCAAATGACATTGAACACTTTCCATTTTGCTGGTCATGGTGCTGCCAACGTTACCTTAGGTATTCCACGTATGAGAGAAATTATTATGACCGCTTCTTCTGCTATTAAAACTCCACAAATGACTCTACCAATCCTAAAGGATGTTTCTGATGAAAATGCAGATACTTTCTGTAAGTCTATTTCCAAGGTTGTTCTATCAGAAGTTATTGATAAGGTCACTGTCACTGAAACTAGTGGTTCAACTGCTAATAATACAAACGCTCGTGCCTATGCTATCAATATGAAATTCTTTGACTTTGCTGAATATAGTGAAGAATACGATATCTCTAAGGAAGAATTACAGGATGTTGTTTCCGAAACTTTCTTACATGCGCTAGAAACCGCTATTATTAAGGAAATCAGAAAACAAAAGAAGACTGCTCTACCCGATGTTGGTGTTGCTGTACCAAAGGTTCAAGAATATTCAGAGTCATCCAAGAAACTCGAAGAAGATAATGACGAACAGGAAGCTCATAAGAAGACGAAACAAGCTGTTTCTTATGATGACCCAGATGAAGATGAAATTGAAACTATGAGACAAGCTGAAAAGTCTTCTGATGAGGAAGACTTGGACTCTGATATGGATTCTAGCAGTAGTGATTCCGAATCTGATGATGAGGATAATGAAGATATTGAAGGTGTATTATCTAGAGCTATTGATGAAGCCAATAAGAATATGAGTAAGACTCAACGTGATAGACAATCTGCTATTGTTTCTAATCACAGATTTATTACCAAATACAACTTTGATGATACTGAAGGTAAGTGGTGTGAGTTCAGATTAGAACTAGCCGCTGATACCGAAAAGTTGCTGATGGTTAACATTGTAGAAAATATCTGTAGAAAGAGTGTTATCAGACAAGTTGCCCATATTGACCGTTGTGTTCATCCTGAACCAGAAAATGGTAAGCGTGTTTTGGTTACTGAAGGTGTTAACTTCACATCAATGTGGGAGCAAGAAGACTTCATTGATGTAGACGGTATTAGATCAAATGATATTGCTTCTGTCTTAAAGACGTACGGTGTTGAAGCTGCTAGAAATACAATTGTTTACGAAATCAATAACGTTTTCTCTCGTTATGCTATTTCTGTCTCCTTCCGTCATTTGGATTTAATCGCGGATATGATGACAAGACAAGGTTCATACCTGGCCTTTAACAGACAAGGGATGGAAACTTCCACCTCCTCCTTGATGAAGATGTCATACGAAACCACCTGTCAATTTTTGACCAAGGCAGTCTTGGATAACGAACGTGAAGAACTACAATCTCCATCTGCAAGAATTGTTTTAGGTAAACTAAATGGAGGTGGTACTGGTTCATTTGATGTTCTAGCCAAGGTTCCAGCAAGAGCCTAATCTAAGTGTTGTTAAATTAAACTTTCAACATTGAGGATACAAATATAATATAAGTTAAATTGAATCGTCATCAATAACATCACCACAACAGCAGCCCTAGAAAGGGAAATAGGCTTGCTGTATGTCATACCATAATTGAGCTGTCAACAACTTATTATATAAGCATGTACATTAGAATATAGAATAGGTAACATTACAAAATGTGTATTTATAAAAGATTAAGAAGAATATAACATATCTTAGGGTATACATCTCGTATTAAAGCTATTATGAGCAGAGCTGTAACTTTTTAAGAGAGCCTCTGAAAATCACTTTAAACGTTAGGTAACTCGCCTTGCTTGTTGTCGCTGAAAAAAAATTAAAACGAAACAAAAAAACATAGACTACTTGTCGATGACCTTCGTTGTGAATTTTGCCGAAGTTTGAACAATATGATGCAATTTTAGTTAATAACGATAGAGAGATATAAGAAGAAAGGTGACGAAAAGGCCCATTTTAAGTTAGTTAAAACTGATAATATTATCTAAATAAAATCAACTAAGAAACTCAGCAAATATGTCTACTACAGTTGAAAAGATTAAGACCATCGAGGAGGAGATGGCCCGTACGCAAAAGAATAAGGCTACCTCTTTTCATTTGGGTCAGCTAAAGGCCAAGCTTGCCAAGCTAAGAAGAGAACTTCTGACAAGTGCTTCCTCAGGTAGTGGTGGTGGTGCTGGTGTAGGTTTTGATGTTGCAAGAACAGGTGTTGCAAGTGTGGGTTTTGTTGGGTTCCCATCAGTGGGTAAATCTACACTTTTGTCAAAACTAACAGGTACTGAATCAGAAGTTGCGGCATACGAGTTCACAACTTTAGTCACTGTTCCTGGTGTTATTCGTTATAAGGGTGCCAAAATCCAAATGTTAGATTTGCCGGGTATTATTGACGGTGCCAAAGATGGTAGAGGTCGTGGTAAGCAAGTTATTGCTGTTGCAAGAACATGTAATTTACTTTTTATTGTATTAGATGTTAACAAACCGCTTAACCACAAACAGATTATTGAGAAGGAACTAGAAGGTGTTGGTATAAGATTAAACAAAACACCACCGGATATTATTATTAAAAAGAAAGAGAGAGGTGGTATTTCAATCACTAATACAGTTCCATTAACACATTTAGATCACGACGAGATTAGGGCTGTTATGAGTGAATATAGAATTAACAGTGCCGAAATCGCTATCAGATGTGATGCTACAGTTGATGATTTAATTGATGTTTTAGAAGCACCTTCCAGAAGATACATGCCCGCTATTTACGTGCTAAATAAGATCGACTCTTTATCTCTAGAAGAACTAGAATTATTATACAGAATCCCAAATGCTGTTCCGATATCGTCTGAAAGAGAGTGGAATCTAGACGAGTTATTACAAGTTATGTGGGATAGATTGAACTTGGTTCGTGTCTACACTAAACCTAAAGGTAGAATACCTGATTTCACAGATCCAGTTGTTTTAAGATCAGATCGTTGTAGTGTTAAGGATTTCTGTAACCAAATTCACAAATCGCTTGTTGATGAGTTTAGAAATGCACTTGTTTATGGTAGTAGTGTCAAGCATCAGCCACAATATGTGGGTCTGTCTCATACTCTAGAAGACGAGGATGTTGTTACAATTTTAAAGAAGTAATGCAGAGTTCAATTGTTGCTCGTCGCATTTTTGCATATTTGGTGTATATTATTGTGTTTAATACTGTTGGAGTCCAAGAAAAAGGAAGATAAGTGTACTTTTCTATAGTTTCTTTGTAAATTGCATTTATATATATATTTTTTTATATTTTACAAGAGAAATAAAAGCCACGTTTCATATTGTTTGTAACATTTTCAGGTAGCCAATCATTTAAGAAACTGTAGCAAACATTGAATCCTCTATAAGAACTTTTATTATGATGTTGCAAGCAAGGTTAAACAAATGGGCTATATTAAATTGACTCAATTGAATATTACAAAAATAAAGCATTCGTATTAGATATATTGACTCCAGGATACTAAACATATTCATTGAAATACACACAAACATCGGATCTAGTAAAATATTGTACCTAACCGCAGCATAGCATTCACAATACGGAATAAACTAAACTTCAATGATTGCCTAGCAAAGTGGGAATAAGACCATGCCATGTTCGTTCCTAGTTGTTTAGAGCAGTGATAAAATATAATATTTCACAGGTATCCACACCATGGACATAATGTATATACAATATTATGATAAAAAATGTCCCTTTGCTAAATACAAAACATTTCTCCAATATCGAGCACCTGCACTTTAGGAACAGGACGTAAAATACATTCAATGAGAATATAAATATCTAATTGTATAATTCGAACTTAAATATATCAACTATTTTCTAAAATACACTATTAATCATCATCTTAACGTTAAATTGATTTTGAAACTTGTAATATGCGTCACCAGTTAAAATATGTTTTAATTCACAACCCCAAAGTAACTACTAATACATGACAAAGCAAACGATATAGATACTTCTATGTCAGATTCTTCACAAATGATTACACATAACTATTTATTTAAAATTACTAGAAATTTGATATGTAATATGAGATATGCATATAATTATATATAATTTAATTTCAAGACGACTACATATTTTTAATATTATATTATACAATTCCCTGGTTACCTCTGTACCTTGCTCCTAATAAATTTAACTAAACTTGAATATCAAATATTGTTCCTGTCGATAATACTGATTGTTTAAATATAATTGATAAGATTACCCGGACATTATACTTGGGTTAAATTGAAACCAAAGTAGTTTTCTCGCAGAAAATGCTTTTGTAGCTCAGTCGGAAGAGCGTCAGTCTCATAATCTGAAGGTCGAGAGTTCGAACCTCCCCAAGAGCATTATTTTTTGCAAGTAAAATTGTGCTTTTTGACATTTGCCATTCGATTTAACTGTGAAATTCGAATGGCATAAGGACCAAATGGCATTTCTTTTTGGTTCCTAATCTGAAAGTTTTGTTTATGTATATTCATATTTTGTATGGGTACAAACTGAGAAACATCGATATTGTTTAATTATTTCCCTTTATTTGGAAAACTTCTTTAATTGCGAGAGAAACCTTAAAGTTGAAAGTAATCAAAATATCACTTATGAAAAATAGTAATAAATTATTTTATTTGTATAATAATTTTAGTGTTCAACTCTTGGGACAAATAAATCGAAAAGGCATTTTTAATTAATAGACACCATACATATTTTTAAATAATTTGGGTGTGAGTGCCCATGGACAAGGCCTGTTTCCACAGTCAATAATTTGCACTAGCTTAGTTCAATACTTGCATGTTCAGTAATATCTTGATTATTAATTAATTGATTGAATGGTGCATTTACATACATATATATATAAGTATATATATCTTCGTCTATAATATTTATTATTAAATGTCTGGTTCGAGATAAATTAAACTTTAAAAACTTCTTTATTAATTTTGCATAACCAAAATAAATGTTTCTTAAACAAAAGTTTTAAAATACCATATACGATATCCAGTATGGTATATTTTGGTAAAGGAAAACAATTTATTAAAAAACCAGATGGTTGGTAAACTTTGGAAAGAGTGTAAACCAAGAAAAAAAAAATTGTTTTCATGAATAATCTGATTCAGCGTAGAGTGTAATATTCACGGGAATACAAAACTGTCTGAACCTCCTTCAATATAGTTTAAAGTGGTATGGAATATAATTTAAGCGTTAAAACAGTTTGAACTATCTAATTGTGTCGCCAAAGTAGCTTTCAACTTACCATTTTCCTCTCTTAGTTTTTGTATCTCATTAAGAAATAAATGTTCATTATCTTGTAAATATTGGATGTAGTCGACAGCTTTATCCAGGATTTTACTCTTGTTCACTTTAGCATTACATCTACCTCCAGCAATTGAATTGGATCTACTGCTATTCATTATATTACTGACTTCGAAAGCTGTATCGTTAGCAGCAACCCATGGAATTATTTGTTGAAGTTTAGCAATCTTTGTATTAATATTTATTCTATACCTCTTCTCAATTTTATTGTGAGCAACCTTCTGATCACTAGTTAGCTTCTTTCTATTTTTTTTAGTAGTCCCAACCTTGGCGGTCTTTGGATTTGAAGAATTTGCTGAGGATGTACTACTTGATCTATCATATATATCTTCAACCATTAAAGACTGCTCATCCTCAGTTTTAATATTCATCGAATCAACATTTTCTGTTGATATTTCTATTGGTTCTTGAACGGTAGAACCACTGTTATAATTATTAAGGTTTGTGTTTACCTTACCATTTAAATTATTACGAAAGGTTCTTTGACTTCCTATGTTATCCATATTGGTTGTATAATGTGGGGAGTCCTCGATAGATGTAGCAGACGATGAAATTATCGATTCTAATTGTGCGTACCATCCAGCTGGCTCCTCCAAAGAAGTTAGAGTTTGATTGGTTGGTGTAGCATTTAATAAGCCGTTAGACACCATGTCATTGATGATATCTGTTTGTTTCATGGTTGGTGTTTGCGCAATATTATCGGTCCATATATCAGATCCAAATGGCATCTGGTTATTATCTTGGAACCTACTATTGCCGTTGAATGTATTATTGTGTACTTCCATTGATTGTTATTGTTGTTTTAGTTGTAATATTAATAAATTATGTTTATGTTTGGGTTTCTTTTATTGTTTAATAATTAAATGATATACTAATAGAAGGTAATAAAAAGGGAATATATTTGATGAGTATAATAAGAAGGAAAAAAAAATTTTACGATTGTAGAATCAAAAAGTAAAATGGATAAATAATGGAAAGGTAGTTTTACTTATATAGGTTTCGTAAATTGAATAATTCTAAGTACATGATTAAAGTAGTTGAAACTGGAAAAGAAAAAATATATTATGAATCTTGGAAAGGTAAAAAAAACTTAGCGCATTGAGTTACGCAGCATTTACAGTTGTATAGTCGTTAGTTATGAAACTTTTTAAACTACATACACAAAATTTAAACTGCGTCTGGGTTAAACAATAGTTAAAATTGAATACATTAAAATTGTTCAGAAGAGAGTTCGTAGTAAGCTGAATATAACCGGAATAAAAAGAGAAGTCCGGAGATTTGGTTGGATTGGTATTTAATTTACTCTTCTTAATTTTTCACAGAATATATTCAGTAGAAGAGTCAATATTTTGTAAACAATTTTATTTTTTTTATGATCACTAGCTAAGAAATATTGTTGGTATTGTTATCGTTTTTCTGTTATTTCACCCCTTGTTAAAAAAAGAGTTGATAGTGATGCTATTTTAATGGCGAAATTAAAAAAAACTGGAAAGAATGAACTGCATAACTGAAAGGCAAAGTCGGTTGACGTAATAAACTTTGTGGAAAATATGATCGCACAATCGTTGCTTTTCGGTAAAAAGGAAAACAAAAATGTTGGGAACTTTTTTTACTTCTGCAGTGAAATTCCGTAGTGAGAACAAAATAGACCTTCATTTTCTGATATACTTTTTTTCAGTAACTAATTAAGTAAAATAAGTTTTTGCCTTGTCCGCCTCTTTCACTCTAAATAAAGAAGAGATGGTTTATGAAAATAATAATAATAATAATAATAACAAAAAGAAAAAGAAAAAGAAAATAGAACTAACTAAGCGGGGCCTGTGAAAAGAGGAAAGGAAGGTATAAAATTGAGAGGACTTGCGGAGTCTTGAAAATCATATTTACCAAAATGGAGAAAAGGTAAAAAAAGAGAACTTTCTTCTTAGCATAATGAAACAAGAACAAAAAAAAAAAACTGAAATTTTAAATTTTTCTTAAGAAAACCTCGCGCAGGGACAGATCCTTAACCAATTAAATCCTCCCGTAAATCTCAAAAAATATTGACAATAAAAACCCCGCATTGAATAGATTGTTGGACTGTAAAGAACAGAGATCCATATGAATACTATCTGATAATAATATTAGGTACATGTAATTTAGTGGGAGAAAAACAGGTATTTTTAAACTTTATTATATTCTGCACTTTCATGTAATTATGTAAATTTTTACAACCGATAATATGAAATGTACCTATTAAGTAATCTTGGGATGCAAGTGGGGAAGGTATAACTTTAGCATTCTCTTTTTTGTTTTTTTTGTAAAGTTGTTCTCGTGTTTAGTATTTTATTGTTTTAGTAAAATGATAGAAAACACATTCAAGTTAATACTAGCTAAAATAATAATAGATACCACGAAAAAAGCAGGAAAAAAAAATTAAATAGTAAGTTCAATACATATTTTTCAACATACCGGTACCGGAGTAACGAATTCTATTGTGTTCAGTATACGATCAACAATAGAATCAGATCAAGTTTTGCGTTCTGTTGATAACGCACATCAAGGGTAAAAAAATAACGATCTAGTACTTGTTTCTTGGGTTAATCAGTGGCATATCAGTTTGTAGTCATTGGTTGTTTAAGCTATTTAGATAAGAAAAAAAACAATAGAATCACCAAAAAGTAACTAAACGATGGTCGAAACACTAATAATATAACAGCCAGAATTAGAAAAGAATATATATATAAAAGAATAGTTAGAAAAGAAATTAAAGTATAACTGGAGTACATCCGTAAATAAACAAAATAGTACAGGAAAATTTAAAAAATTCGAATTATAGAAAACCTTAAAATTTGGGGATAGAAGGGAACAGAGTCAAAAAAAAAAAGGAAGGAATAATAAATGATATTTGGTAAATAAGTAGGCGACGTGGGAATTTAATTCTTAGGCTATTGTTAGAGAAAAGAAATGTAAGAAGATCAAATTTCGCTGGCGAAATTTTCTTATCTAATTTGCCCCTTGTTGGTTTAAAGAAAGATATTGCGCCAAGTTCCCTTACCTTCTCCATTTTTACTGAATGTTTTACATCTCTTGGTTCCTTTTCTGGAGTAGTATATTTCCGCAGCCAAAAATGAGAAGGAAAAACTGCAGCACTTAATATTTAATTTTCTGTCAGATTATTCCTGTGGCATAAGAAATATACATATATAACTTTAAAATAATAAAGTTAAAAAACTAATACGTAAATAATTTAAGGTTTCCCCGATGGAAAAATAAACTTTTTGAGAAGATTATGGAAAAAAAATTTTCTAATGGTCTTCTATTCAAAAGGGATATGCATGTGAATGATCAGTTTTACCAATTTTTGTTGACCAGCATCATGTCAATAGCTTCTGTGCATATCACAAACTCCGCGGAATTCATTTGCTGCATCACTTTAAGGAACTCTTTTTTCTGGATTCTCAAAACTGGGCTTTATACAATTTGTAATCTTCGACATGATGTTCGTCAAACATCTTTTTAAATTTTAATTTCAGCACTTTTAAATTATGTATTTAGGTCAATTTATTAATCTCACACAACAGTTAAACATTAGTAAGTATTTGATCAAAATGTTATCAACACAAATAAGAAACATAAAAATAAAAAAAGAACCATGGTGGGTTTTAATCACAGTATTTAACTATTACTTGGTTGACTAGTATTGCATAAATATTAAAAGCAAAAGAATATGGAATACAATAGAAACAAAAATGTTGGATAATAACACTGCCAAAAATATACCTCTTTAGTTCATTCTTATTCCCAAAATAGAACTAAGTGAGAGTTAAACGCAACAGCAAGTAAAAATAAAAAATTAAAACCAGTACTTCTTAACCAATTTCAAGATATTATTTAGGTAAAAGAAGTCTATCAGTTTCTACCAACATATAATTCATCATTGTTTCAGTTCTTTCTTACCTTGTCTTTAGACGGAATTATTGAAAAAGTAAGAACATAAGTACATGTTGCAAACAAACAAAGAAGTAGATTATTGTCTTATGTCTACAACTATTTGTATCTTTTCCGATAATCACGAATGGCTGGGCCAATTTGATCAAAGAAAAGACGCCCATTCAAGGAAAATTGTATAGTTTGGTCAATATTAGTGTAACCATCTAAATGAATTTAATAATAAAACAGATCGTACATTTTGTATTATTTGTTGGGTGCCCATACCAGAGCTAGATTTCTTTTTCCTGTGTTTCTTACAGTTCTATTTTCATTATCTCGCAAAAAGACAGACATGTATGCTGTGATAGACGCTGACCAATGAGTCTTAGCTTATATTACCTAAATATACACACGCTCTGAAACATTTCGTTATTGACTCAAAGATAACAAAATATTCAAACCAATGATTGAGTATACTGATAAGATAACTCAAGTAAGATTGCGGGGAAAGTATTTCCTATTTTTTTCTATCTCTAATTTTGGTACTACGGGGAAGTAACCTAAGTTGTGTGGCTGTAACTATTTTTTAAGGTTTAAAAAATCATACGCAATGGTGACATAATAGCGAATATGTTTTGCTTTTTTTTCTATGTTTCGAATTCTCTGTAATTTTCTTAAAGAAATTGAGAGAATATAATTTAGCCGAAATAAATATACAAAGGTTAAATATCACTTATATTTTTAAGCTTTTAATGTAGTTATATTATTATAAAGAATGCATAAAACGTTAATCAGACGATTGATAAGTCTTTCGAACGAGTCTAGCTAGACAAGAATATTCTCATTTGTTTTTTCTAATTAACAACATAGAAGATCAGATTTTCTTTTTTGTTGCATTTTTTTTAAAAAAATTTATATCTTGACTTAACATGTATATCATTCCCTTATTCACCAGGTGTCTCAACAAAGTCTCGCAGCCTGGCTACTGTAACGTTCATATATTATAGTATTTTTACAGCTAACTGTATTTTCCTAATCTTACAGCCGATATCCGAAAATCTGTACGTAGAATTTTTAAATTCACAATTAATTTATTTGTTTACTAAATTTATTTTTGGATTGGAAAACTTACCACTCCGTAAGATAATTCTAATCTGTATGTAGACTCTTTTTTTTTACATAATTTTAATCTTTATTTCTTATAAAGTTTTTATCATTGAGATCTCTTCAAATTAAAGAAAACATTACCCAAACTTATATTTCTAAAATACATACCTTTGTTTCAAGATAAATTCTCTCTCTTATTTATTATTAGTAATATCGTTATTATTATTTTTAAAACGTCGTTGGTAGTGAAAACTGTTTCAGAGGTTTCAAAAATTTTAAAATTTTGAGATTGGTATTAATTACTATTAACAAATAGTGTAATTACATAAGGTTACCAAAATAATTTAAAATAGATGGTACTTTAATGCAATATGGATATGCGACAGTGTGACAAATACATACATATATTGAAATAATTATTCTGATTAATGAAATATCAGGCCCTAATTATAAAAGTTAACACCATCCCTACTGCTTTAACCAGAAAATACAATTACAAAAATTGACAAAAATAATAACCAAAAAATGTCGTTAATTTCAAATATACATATATATCTATATATTTTAATCATAATTTGTGTATAATATTTAGGAACCTCTCTAATAAGGTACTCTTTAAAGTAGAAAATTTAATAAGAAAACTAGAAAAAATAACCATTTTAATTATTAATTAATAAAAACAAAGTAATTCATCAATATAAAGAAAAAAGTTAATTCAATACAATATTTTCAATAAATTTAAACAGTAGAGACTTGTAGAGTGTTAGAGTGACCGGAACCAGCCTTGAAACCTTGAACGGAGACGAAAGTGTCACCCTTCTTTAGGATGTTCAATTCTTGGGCCTTTTGGATACCGAATTGGACTCTGGCGTCAACATCTTCGGTCCAGTCGGAACCGGCAGCCTTGGTGTAGACGAATGGGAAGACACCTCTGTTTAGGTGGGCCATTCTAGCGGCTCTTTCGTTTCTGGTAACCAAGATGATTGGACATTCTGGTCTGTACTTAGATAGAAGTCTTGGGGTGGTACCAGAGGTGGATAGAACAATGATAGCTTGAGCACCTTGTTCGAAAGTAGCGGCAACAGCGGAAGCAGCAACAGTTTCAGTGGTAGAAGTTGGCTTTGGAGTGGAGTTTCTCAAGTCATCGTACAATGGTAGATGAGCAATAGCAGATTCAGCAATCAAAGCAGTGTCAGCCATGGTGGTGACAGCGTTGATTGGGTAGTTACCCTTGGCGGTTTCACCAGATAACATAACACAATCAGCACCATCTAGAATAGCGTTACCGACATCGGAAACTTCAGCTCTGGTTGGTCTTGGGTTGTAAGTCATAGATTCCAACATTTGGGTGGCACAGATAACTGGCTTACCAGCTAAGTTACACTTGGCAATCAATTTCTTTTGGACAGCTAGAACTTCTGGAGCTGGGATTTCAATACCTAAATCACCTCTGGCAACCATAACACCGTCAGTAACACTTAGAATTTCATCGAAGTTGTTAACACCTTGTTGGTTTTCAATCTTAACGATGATCTTGATGTCCTTACCATCTTCACCTAGGACTTCTCTAATAGTTAGAACATCTTGAGCGGTTCTGATGAAAGAAGCGAAGATCATGTGAGCACCGTTCTTAACACCGAATCTCAAATCTTCCTTATCCTTTTCGGATAGAGCTGGTAGATCGACATCGGTACCTGGTAAGTTAACACCCTTGTGAGAACAGATCTTACCGGCGTTCAAGGACTTAACCTTCAAAGTTTGACCGTCAACAACTTCTAGAACTTCGAAAGATAACACACCGTCATCGACGTAGATAATCTTACCCTTGGAGATAACCTTGGTGATGTTCTTGTAATCAACGAACATGACCTTGTCATCACAAGCCTTAGCGTACTTGTCATCAGTAGAGAAGATCATTTCGTGGTTTGGTGGAATTGGGTAGTCAACATCGTTAACAGTGGTACCAGTTCTGATTTCTGGACCCTTGGTGTCCAAAGCAATAGCTAATGGTCTACCTGGGTAAAGTTCTTCAGACTTTCTAGCGTTGTCAATGACGGATTGATGGTATTCGTAAGAACCGTGAGAGAAGTTCATTCTGACAATGTTCAAACCAGCCTTTCTTAGGTTGACTAAGACTTCTGGGTTGTTGGTCTTTGGACCAATAGTACCAATGATGGCAGTCTTTCTTAGTTGCTTACCGGCAACAACTTCTAGGTTGGTTAGTCTTTGGATTCTGGAGGACATTTTGTATTGATGAGATCAGATGGATGATTCGATTTCTTTTCAAGAACTAAGAAAAAACAAGAACTAAAAATAAAAATAAATAATAAGAAACAAGTATGAGAAAGAATTGAGAACAAATCTAAAGAAAAATAATACGTAAGTAATAAATAAGTAAAAGAAAGAGAATATTGCTAAACTTCTCAAAAGGATAATTGATTAATGTATATATATCAAGAGTTAATGGATTCGAAATTGCGATGTTTTTGATAAAAAAAAATTCAATTGAAAAATTTTCCAGCAATTCATATAATATGTCTGTTCCTATTTCAAAAATAAGAAAGAAGAAGATGTAAAAAAAGCTACATTCATTACGTTGTTAAAAATTATCGCCTACGTATTAGCGGTAGTAGTTAATTTTTTATCACGTTCATAATTTATTAAGTATTCCTTATCCAATTGATATATATTCATCACCAAATATTCCAAGAATTAATTATTTAATGAAAGAAATGTTTTATACGTAGTTACCTCTCAATCTCTATTATTAAGTAAGAAGTTGGTCCTTTGGTGTATTTTTTTTCAGGTCGTCAGGTTAATATAAGTAATTTTGGACAGTTGCTAGGTAGGTTTCTTAGTTTAATATTTAGCAATTATTTTATTTTCCTCAGTGCATAGGAACCTACCTACCATACACGAGGCAAGATAAAGTGATTAGGTAGGAAATATGTCTGTTTTGCAAGAGAAGCTACCACGAAGCAAATTCAAACCTTTGGGTTCCAGTATCTCTCTCTTGCATGTGTACGATACTTTTTGTGTGAAGAGCAACAACCAATTAATTGCTTTTTTTTCCGTTCCCTTCGCCCCTTTAATTCTTATGTAAAGTCTTTTGTGGTCGCTGTAGGTTCCACAACTTACTGACCACCCATACCTCGCACTGTTTGTATATATACGGGCCATTATTTTTCATAGGAATCCTGGGGATAGATAACACGCGAGGAGGGACGGTTTTTAATAAGTTTTTATTTTTTATGTTGTTGCGCCCATCTATGACATTGTGTACGTGCCTATATACAAATTCAACAGGAAACAAGCAATCAAGCAAAAATGGTTGTCGGAACAATATCCGCCTATTTTCAAAATAAATGAAGAAAAACAGTGGATGCCAGGGGGTGTGGGTGTATGCAGTACATAAAAAATACAAATTTCACTTATTTAATTTATTGCTAGGGAGAAAAGATATTTTAAACGATGAAGTTTGTTGTGACTTGTTATCATTGTCTACGTTGAGGAGAAACAGTTTACACTTTAAAAACTTGTATTTATTCCTTCAGCGGGTATTATTTGGAATTTCCGATGAATTAGGAAAATTACCGCTCAAGGAGATTTTTTTATTGATTTTAAGGATGTTACTACAGAGTATCAGTTTCCTTGATTATTATTTGTATTGTTAAGGAGCACAGCTTGAAGTTTTATTTAATAATTATTATTGTTTAGCAGATTTATTTAAATTTTTAGCATTTAGTACTGATGCAACTAATCAAATTATACAAGTAAACAAAAAAAGAATTTCAAAGAAAGATGTTTTTCACTTGATATAGTAAATAGGAACATGATATAGTAAGCTTATGTCTTTTACCGGAAAACTGGGAATTAGAGAATAATAATAGTATATATATTTACTGTAGGTCAGGACTAGGTGTCCGTTGCCAGCAGCAGAGATCCTTCCCCTCCTATCAGAGAGAGATGTAAGAAAGTGTAATATATAATTCTATTTAATTTGGAAAACGGGTTCCTTTATATACAGAAATTTTCAAAGCAATATCGCATTGTACGAAGATCACTGTGTGTCACACTTCTATATAATTTCCAACATCTTTAATTATTTGTATTTTCGTGATGTATGGTTACAAATTTAGACAGATATAGCTTTTAATTGAAACTGATGAAATTTTTATTACTAAATTCTATATATTTACTTATGAACATATCATCAGTTTGATTGATTATACTTAATTATATATTATTCAATTAGTTAACCAAATATATATTAAACAAAATTGGAAATTTATGTCAACCCATATATCATTTGAAACGACACCCCACAAAATCAGCTTTGAAAATCAACATAAAACGGCTGAAACATAATTAAAGAAGAGAGAAAAAAAACACGATTTAAAGACCGGGGAACCATTTTTGCTAAGAAACTCTCTGAGGGAAAGTATCGCAGAGAATACAGAAAACACATGTTTGGCAGGTGAATTTAGTCATTTTATACGAGATATATTTTTTAATTTTTTTGCGTTTTCAATTTCTTAGGGAGAGAGGGGAAGGAAAGTAAGGGAACTTAAAGTCAAAGTTTTGGTGACGGTGTGTAAAAGAATGAAAATAAAACTAAAGAGTTTTAGAAAACTTTCCAATAATAAAGAGGCGATTAGTTTTAAGATATTAGATAAATTTATTATTCATTTATCATTTAATAATAAAATAAAACAGAAATTTTTTATTAAAATCATTATTTGGTTGTTAAAAACAAACAAACAAACGGAAAAGTTTGAATCGATATTAAACACAAAATTTATAATTCTTTATTATTGTTATAATGGGTTGGTTTTGGAGTGATACCCCCTCAAAAGGTACAGAGAATCAAATAGTTAAACCAAATAATATGTATGACGGTGATATTTCTTTATGTCCCGTAATGAATCCTAATGGTGGAGAAGGATCAAAAAATGATTTGAATGTAATGAATCCACTAAATTTTATTCCTAAGGATGTTTCTGCTACAGAAAAACATCCTGATCAAGAAATGCATTTAACAACAGAACGTACAATTTCAACAATACCAAAAGGTAACGAAAATAGTAAATGGGAATATCCTTCCGCTCAACAAATGTATAATGCAATGGTTAGAAAAGGTAAGATTGATTCTACTGATAAAGATGAAGTTGATGAAAATGCTATTGAATCAATGGTTGAAGTTCATAATTTTTTAAATGAAAGTTGTTGGTATGAAGTATTAGACTGGGAAAAACAATATACTAATGAAACTAATGTTCAACCAAAATTATTAAGATTTATGGGGAAACCAGGTGTTTTATCTCCAAGAGCTAGATTACATTATTATATGAGTTATATATTTCCATCTCATTTCGCTAGAGAATTACCATTTGATAGACATGATTGGGTGATCCTAAGGGGTGATCCAAATTCAAATGATTCAGAATATCCAGGTTATAGAAGAGTTAGATATGTATTAGATTTTTATGGTGGTCCAGATGATCCAAATGGATTCCCAACATTTAGTGTTGATGTAAGACCAGCTTTGGATAATATTGGAAATGCAAAGGATAGATTTGAGCATTTAACTAATAATATCACAAAAAAATATTTTACTGAAAAATCAACGTCATCAGATGTTGAAAAGAAATGAGATATTTTGTTTTGATGATCCATTAACACACAAACAAACAAAGTCACACTCATATACTCATTCTTGTATCAACTTATTCTATATATCATTTCATCATTTCAATCTGCATTGTATTAACAATTCATTACGAAGTTGATGAAACATTACCCTTTACAATAAGAAGGAGGGAAAAAAACAACAACATACAAATATGGCTATGTTTACTGTGCTGTTCTAATTCATAATAACTTGTAAATAAATAAACATTAGAACAGTACCAATTGCATCTTTTCAATGTGCAGTCGAATTAACCCCGAAGGCTGAGACTGTTACATATTCACATAACCTCTTTATATAGTTACGTTAACCAAGGGTAATGCTACAAAATGTTCAGTACTAAGTAATAAAATCATAATATCAATTATTTTAAGGCAGATCATTTTATATTAAGTCCCACGATCATCTCATTTTGGTCTTTTTAATGCATAAATGACCTAGTTATGTTATTCAAATATGTAAAATTTGTTAGGAATCCCATGAATGACAAGAGCCAACCAGCGAAAACTGTATCGAACTAGTAAAAACACGCACAAAATGGCGAGAGCGAAGATTTACATAATACAGAACCACTCTCCAGAACTATTAACGAAAAAGATAAAATACGTGAAATTCATTAATACTTGCTTGATTCACAAAACTTCGTAATCAATAGTATCACTATAGCCACGTTTTATCTTATATGTCTAGAAATGATATTAAAGTAATTCTCAATGTAATTCTATCCCACCCTTTACCAAGAAAAGAAAAAGAAATATAATTAGTTTAGAGAGGTGGAATATATATTATATGCTTATATAATCTCAAACACCCGACTTTAAATTCCATCTAGACCATTCTAAAAATTTTGTCATTCCAATAATGGTGCCGGTACAACATTGAAAGAGGGATATCAAAATTATTAACGTACGAAGATCAAAAATTTTCTTGTTACATTCTTTCCTAAAGAGGAACCATTACCGTGTTTGATCAAAAATTGTTCTAAAAAGTCTACTTAAAAACAGAATCGAAAATAACAAAGATAGCAAATTCTTATTAGCATACTTCTTAAATTTTAAACCCGGTAAAATAACTGATCATCACTATCACACGTTTCAAATGTCAATAAATGAGGCGTGCAATATAATGCACAGTAATTCAAAATTGAACAAGGGTTCTTTTAAGAAACAAAATAAACCTTTTAAAAGCGATATATTACTACATATCCCGGTTTCAAAAGCTAAGAATGCTTTACATGGCAATCATGAAACAAGCACCTCTTTTCCTAATATTGATCTATTTTTACTACCTTGAAATTTTTTAAAACGTTATTCCCGGAAGGTCCATGCAGTTCATTCCTTTGACCTTAAGGCACGTGTCCCACCATTTTGATTGGCGAAATGAAGCTTCAAATGAAAAAAAAGAATTGAACCAGCCTGCATGCCACCAAAAAAACACTAATAAAAAACTTGCTATTAGGAAAACTATTACATTTAACAGTGTAAACTCTGTACTGCTACGTCGTGTCCTTTTCTTTTTTGACGTGACCGCCATTATTATGGTCGACATTTCGCTACATTTAATAAGTCAATATGTGATTTACCTCAATAGAATTGCAGTATAAAAAAACAATAGTGAATGATTCCCTGTAGAAATTGAATAAAAATATTGTAACCTCAAAACAAAAGAGAAACATGGCAAGTAAAACTGCCATTCAATTTGGAACGAGTTTCCCTTTACAGTCTTTTACTACATTTAGTAAAATTACTCTATGAGGTAATAAAATGGTAATCAGTAATAATAATTATAGCAATAGAAAGGCCATATATTTTATCTGACAAACCTAGTAAAAAGTTTTTAAAGAGAATAGAGGGACAAATTTCATACGTTTATATTAATTTGCAGCTGTCATTTTTGCTGTGGAGGATAGTATAACCGTTTCTTAGGTTCGGTATCCTGTTTCTTTTCTCTGTAATATTTTTTTCTGTTTTAAACTTCTCGAGAATGAACTGAAGAATACAGAAAATATTGCAGAAGACTAAGTCCCGGGGCCGTTGTTCCCCACGGAACAACAATCCAAAAATAGAGTCATTTCTTTCTGCAGGAAGAAAAGTTTTTCTTGCTTCATAATACAGAGAAATACAACACCAAATTCCGGGAATTTTTTTAAATATCTACGTGTCACTCTCTTTCTCCGTTTTTTGTTCCACGGAGTTACAAAATCTTAAAATTTTTGTTTTTTCAGAGAGAAATTCCCAAAGCATCAGACGTACAGAGTAAAATTTTCATTCAAAACTTTATTTAATTAATTTTGTTCTTTCAAGGGAAAGGTATTGTGATTTTGCAAAAAAGTCCCGTATAAAGTTTAAAAACAAAAGAATGATTTACGAATAACGAGGGACAAGTTTCATAGATACGTCAAAATTTACTAAAAATGGTCGTACGATTGATTTCTTGTTTTTCGTTTCAGGGCGCACTTTGTGTTAAGTGCCAAGTCATTTATTTATTAAATAGCAGCACATTAATATCGTCTCATTATTAGTATCCTAGTGTTATAAATGTGCTGAAGAGATCAATACATATACAAGTACAACAGAGTAAAATATTATTGTACGCATTAACAGTGTCTAACTAAAGCGTTCAATGTGTACATTGTTATTACGGCATAACAATAGTAAGTTCCTATATTTACATATATCTTCCTTTTAATACCGTTAAGAGTAAATCAAAAACAAATAGTCAGATCTGACCTGATATCATACAGTTACAATACAATATAGGTCAACTATTATGTAAGAAGTGTCAGCTTTTAATAGAAAGCCGGGATTCTGTAATACTTTAATGAAACCGCCATAATAATAACACAAACCGGTAAAATGAGAAATTTGGTTTGTCTTACGCTTGACGTACTTAGATTTATTTTCTTTCTTTTGGATTTTTCTGTTATCTTCTACCACTGATATATTCCCTTACAAATGCAGAACAAAATATGGGCATACATAATAACATGATCGGTCGAATAACTAACGATAGACTTCATACCTTCACAAATAAACCATTCACAAACATATTATTACTTGAAGATAAGAGAAGAAAAAAAAGGGTACTGTCAAGTACAGTAAATTAATCTAGGGATTTACAAGATAGTAATAGGATGATAGAAGAGGCTGGATTTTATCTAAATTACTTCAGGACCACAATAAGTAGCATACATTCTTGTTTGAATATATACGATATACCTAAATTGAGAAGAAAATCATTGTTAATTCCGGTGTAATAAAATATACAATGACAAATGTAAAAAAAACATATACACTGATAACCTACTTTCACGGAGATTTACTCTCACATAAAGTTTACAGAAAAAGATATACTAATGTGAAATTATTTCCCTCTGTACGAGTATTAAATCTAAGTAGTTTTGATATATACCCATATTTGGAAATAGTCAGCCTCATGAATATATTCGCCGTAGACAAAACATGCAGAGAAAAAAAATTTTAGAGGTCACCTCCAACACACTTCAACTTCCTCTATGTAAACATTTACTCGTACTAAATTGCATTATACTCTATTAAATGAATTTTTATTAAATAAATATTAGGTTAAGCGAGTGATAAAATAATTATACTGTAAATCAAATTTCAAAAAACAATCGTTGTCAACGTATATTCAAACAATGTTTGACAATCTCGAAAATTAGTATAAACTAGTGTCAGTTGTCATTGCACAACAGTTAATCATGCTAATTTAATTTTTATACCTCTAAATGTATTGTCAATAAACTTCAAACAAAGCAAATGGATTTAACGCAGTATATGATTTTTTTTACCAAATATGGTAAGTTGCACTTATCGGGGGTGGCCTACAAATAATTAATGTAATTGAAGATAGTATTGCTTTCTTCTTATTTTCTCTGTTTGATCTTGAAGGGTACCCCCTTATGTCTATCCAAAATCAGTTACCACTTAAAATGCAGTAGCGATCACAAAAAATAAAAATAAAATTTTGAGATCTACGGAAAAAAAAGAAAAAAAGAACAAGAAAAAGAAAAACACTGGAAACATCGTTGATATTTTCTTTACTGCACACAACTATCCGTAGAAGTTGGTGCTATTTTCTGGTTAAGTTTTTCTGTTACTGCATATGAGAATATCTTCGTACAAAGAGGAAAATATGCAGGCGGCCCCATACAGCTTAAGTTGGAGATATCCTGCGTGGGGGAGAGACAAAACATACTGCAACCAATTCTTTTCAAAAATTTTTTTTTATTTGCAGTGAATATTTCCCGTTCAAAAATCAAAACCAAGCAAGGTAGGCCGGTAGCCCAAACCATAAAAAAATGTGAAAAATTTGGCAACACGAAAATTTTTTTTACGCAATTAACAAAAGAGAGAGAGAGAGAGTGCTATACTTCCGTCAGTTAGGCACATACATACCCAAAGATATTACTGCACGCATGCCAGTCCTCCGAGAGCAGTCGGTATCAAAGAATTCTTCTCAGTTTATCTCTGACCTATTGGTTTTATTGCAGCAACAGGAGGAAAAAAAATTTTTATTGAGAGAGAGAAACCACAAGAAAAACTTCCTAGTATATTTTACCAACTGGTATCTCAGCAACAGCCCAGCCTAACATTTTTCACTACAGAGTAGAGGAAAGATTTTTAAAAAAATAGGGGAAAAATGTGCTTAATTTATTTTAAAAAGGTCCCGACTTCTCTCCTAAGCAATTAATGAGATGGGTTTTTACTTAATACGGGATTGAAATTGACAGACATTACTGGAATATCAATACATATTATATTCTTTTCTGTGAGTGATTACTTCTTTAGAGTAAGAGAAAATGAGGTGCGTCGTCGTAGTCTCCCACTAATAATTCTTTACTTTAATGATTTCTTTATTGTGGAAGTAATCTTAAAATATCATTTTTCCCATTCCTGGAAAATACTCAACTGGAAAGCCCGTTATCACATTTTTTTTATTAATGAAAATTATTATCTTTCCTACTTATTCAGAGTTTTATATATTTTCTTGGTGTGGGAAAGACTACTTGCTGCATACTTAGCTTTATCATCTGTTATACAGTAATTTTTCAAAACGAAACAATTGTCCGTTTATCTTTTGATACATATCGTCTATCTGCCTCCCTCCCCCGCTCGTTTTGAATTCTTGTTTTAGGCAGTCTTTTCTTGTTACTGTCTAATATCTTAAACTTTTCTTTTTGACTTAACTTGGAATTTTTTACGTCGTTACTGTTGGTAGCTAATGTTAATCTTTTATTAAGGAAATATTTTGATTTTCTAAGCTTTTCCTACCAATATGATATAGTCCTCTTTGCTGCCTACTACTGTAATTGTTATCGTTGTCGCTGCCGCCGCCGCCTTCTGTATTAAATTTTATATTTTTTTTCAAGTCGACGCAGTTAATTTTAATCTTACTTAATTTTTTTTTTTTTATTGAATAATTACAGAGCCTATTCGGAAGTAATAGGTGAATCAGACCACTGTAGAACTGAACATGCATACACAGAAAATTAGTTCAGCAAGATAATTCATTTAATATATACCTGTTATTAAGTCTTAAAGAATACAATACCTTGAGGTTTGGATAAATATATATATATATATAGATCATATTTATGATACTTCTATATTTTTTCGAATTTGATTCTTCTAATATTTAACTTCATTTAAAAATTAATATATTCTCTTCATTAGTATTTGAATAAGATCATAGATCAGAAAGAAGAATTGTTCAAGTTTTGAAATTATTTTCTTTTCTTGATACTGTACGTATAGTTTTATATATTTTGGGGAATTATAAAACATAAAATATAAAATATCAGTGTCTAAATTAAATTTACAAGTATATTTTTATACCTATTATTAAAAAAAGTCATTATTCATTATCCCATTAATAAAATTCATTTAATTTGCTTTTTTTTGTTTTAGAAAGAATTTAACATTGCATATATCATCCATTTATTTTTTTCTTACCATTATTCCTTTCATTTTAATAAAACAAATCATTATTATTAGAATCCATTCATATTATTTCAAATTAAAGTTTTTTTAAAAAAATTAAAATTAATAATTTAAAGAATTATAATCGATTTTTTTCTCTAATCTTTACCAACACAATAACTAAACAAAAATTAATATTTCATTAAAATTTAATGCAATTGGTTCAAATTATACAATATTCATAGAAAAAGTCATATTTTTATTTGAAACCCTACCTACCCTTCTCTCTTTCTTTTCTCTCTATCAACATTCTTTTGTTTGTTAACAAAAAAAATCTATTACCTTCACTTTCTAACGTCATATTTTTATTTCCTTCTTTTTTTTGCTCTCTTTGGTTAAATTATTATTAAATCTTGTCCAACATGAATAATAATACTAATAATCCTGCTTCAAATGCCGTTAATTTACCATACTTAGCTTACGTCCGTAGAATGGTTTCTACTAAAAAATCAGAAAATGTAAGTTTAGTACGTCGTGAACTACGTTCTCATCATAATTCAATGACTGAATACTCTATAGATCATTTCCATCATCTATTCAATTTGAATGCTGCTCAAGATAAATCTAACAGCTTATCAAATTTTGAATTACAACCCCAAATTAATACTAAGATGCGTGCATTAATCTTTGATTTTATTATGTATTCTCATACAAGATTGAATCTTTGTACTGCTACATTATTTTTAACCTTTGATATCTTAGATCGTTATGCTTCGAAATTCATTGTGAAGTCTGGTAACTATCAACTATTGGCTTTAACTACATTATGGCTAGCATCAAAATATTGGGATGCTAAACATCGTGTCGTTAACTTGACTACATTATGTCAACTATGTTGTCATCAATATTCAAAACAAAATTTCAGAGATATGGAATTACATATTTTGAAATCCTTAAATTGGGATCTTTTCCAAACAACTACATATGATTCTTTCATCGATATGTTATTATTCATGAAAAATAATGATATGGAAAATCCTTTTGAAATTCAAGACACTTTTGCTGTTTCATCAATTTTAAACTCTAATTTGAATATTAATGAAATTAAATTAGGTGCTATCATCGTTTGTGAACTTTTGTCATTTGACATTATGATCACTTCCACATACGATACTTACACATTAACCAAAGCTGTTATCACATTACTTACTTTGTCAATGAATTATCAATATTTTAATAAATTTGAAAACTTAAATGATATCTGTAATAATGATCAAGAATTGGTTAAGATTATGAATAAATTATTACAAATTTGTTCTGGTGATGCTAATTTCCCATCAAGTTTCAAATTCAAACATTTTAACATGAAGAAGAATGAGGGTGAAACCACTGCTAATGAAAACGAAAAATGTTCGAACAATGAAATTAAACCAAGTACAGCTGAAAAATTGCTACAACACTTAACAAATTACAATCATAAGGTACAAGCTGATGAGTTTATTCGTCTGCAACAAATGGAGATGTTCAACGATCCATTCTCTACTATGTTTAGTGACACAAACTCATTCACAATCACAGATCACGATATTGACAATGAAAACGAAATATCGTCTACTGTCATGTCAACTCCTAGACCAGGTTCGATCACTCCAGTATCTTCTGTATCGTCCTCATCTAGTCCGTTAATGACCTTGTCAATTGGTAGTAAACCTTCATATGTCGGAACACCTATGCTTAATGCTTTAAGTCAAAGCAGATCAAACTCTATTTCAACGTTGGCTGGTATAGCACCATATCTAACAAGAAACCGTTCTATTCATGCTCCTATAACGCCCACAACGCCCACAATGTTTAGGAAACCAAGTATCAGAAAGTTAAGTACAGCATCTAAGATGTCTGCTATTTATCCAATACATCAAAGAAAGAGATCTTCTTCAAGCAATGACGTTCAATTCGAACAATACGAGAATCATAATAAACGTTAACGAACGTTATATTAACCAGCATTTTTACGTTACTGGCCAACAGTTTTTTTTTTATCATTTTTATTTCGATAACGACTTAACATGAATGATAGTTTCAGTTCTTCTTGATGAAGATAACTATCATCACCATAATAATGCATTCAAAAAACAAAAAGAAAAATTCATTTCAAGAGAAATCGTAATTGGCAAACAAGTAAAGTAAAGTAAAATAAAATAGGAATTAACGACCATAAACATATTCTAGCATTTCCTTATTTTTTTACTGTAGTTTTGTTCCACAATGATTTCTTTATAAAAACATATATATATGCAATTGGCCATATGTATAACTTCTATATTCATTTTAAACATATTTAAAAAATAAAAAACCTACATTCTAATAAATCCTGTAACTTACATGCAAAATTGCTAATCTTTTTTTTATAAAATGGGCAAAATTCGTATAAACTGAAAAATTAATATCAAAGCGTCCATTAAAAATTTATTTATATTTTTTTATCTATTTTTATTCTTATGTATTTATGAATTGAAATTAGCTATATGCCCAGATATTTAGCGAATATTCTCCATTTTCCTTTAGCATGTCCTTTGCAACGATCCAATCGTCATCTGATGCGAGCACAATATAATCACCATCCTCATCCTGGTATTTAACTTTGGATACATCATGATTTACCTTTTTCTGTATCGTATCTAAAACATTTACAAATTTGGTATCGATGTTAATGGATACATTAAACGACTCATTATCGAAGGTTATTTTTAGTACAAGTAAATTTTCTGGAATATTATTATTTTTTTGTTCCATATCGAAATTAGATACTCTGCGTCTTTGTTTTGGTAACGTATCAGACATACGTTTAAAGGACAAACTGCTATTAGAGGCTCGACTGTCTTTCCGTTTATCACTATGTGACCTATCACTTGGTGTATTTGTACTCGTAGTAGAAACAAATGAGTTTTCGCTATGGTTACTCTTGTATGATTCACTCTTAACGCTACGAACCAAAGATTGCAAACATGCGCACCAATTATCTCTTGTTTCCTCATTTTTAAACTTCAATAAGAAGTTACCTTGTTCTTTTATAGATTCCCATGTAATATTTAATGACCTTGAATTCAACGGAGTAACTTGATCTAAATTCATTATCATAATACGACCCCGGAGATCTAATTTTGGTTCTGCGTTGCCTGTATTCGAATTAGAACCGAATATACTACTGCTATTACTACTATTATTTCCTGATGATATATTAGTAAATGAGTTATGATGGTTAGATGACGTTAAATTTAAAGTTAAACTTGATCCTGAAGAAGTTGGTTTTTTCTTTAAAATGAGAGATGATTTTTTTGGTTGAATTTCAGAAAATAAGATAATTATCTTTTCAAATAAATATACTTCGAATTCACGTTCTGGTTCACTTGAATTATTGGTAGAGATAAAAACTTTATCATAATATAACAGTTCACCAAACTTGGCAATTCTATACCCTTTCCAATTTGAAACACGACCATATAATTTCTTGACAACTTCATGATTTTCAGTACGTCTCTGATTCTCATTTATACTCATTGCGATTCTCTTTGATATATCTAAAGCAATCTCTAATTCTTTTGAAATATTATCTGAACCACTTGATTTTTCATCATGAGAATTACATGAAATTAATTCTTTCAATAACAATGGGTAACGACAAAGTCTTTGTACAGGTTTATACAAAAAAGATTGTAATTCCAATTTATTTTTAATTACTAAATCTGAATCTTGAATCTTATCTAATGTATTTGCCAAAAAATCGATAGCAGCATTTTGACCAATGGACCACGGTTCATATAATTTAAAGAAAAATTTAGAATGCATAAATAATGCACCAATTCTTTGTTTTTGTGGATCTACTAAAGCATTTATCTCTAAAGAGATTAAAAATCTTCTTTGAAAATCAATTACTTCTGTTAAATTTGGGAATAACATATATAATTCCTCTGAAGTGATCAAATTATTATCTAACAACTGTTGTTTATATGTGTCTAGAGTCTCTAAATCATGAACGTATTTCCTCTCTGTGGCAATAAATTCCTTGATAACTTTATCATATTCTTCATGTGCTTTAGATTTTTGAGCCCTTGATTTATGATTTTGTTCTATCTCAGCATCTATCATTTGTTGAACTTTTGAAGTAGATAAGAAAACTTCCGGGGCAGCGTTCATTAATGTTGTGACCACTTCTAAAACTTTCACCAATTGGTTTGTAGAATTAGCGAATACATCTGATATGGTAAACAATTCTTCATCATTAAAGGCAAAATGTTTCTTACAACCTAAGATGAAATCATAAATTGATTTTTTACAAATTTTCAAATCATCAGATGACACAACAGGTAATTTATATTGTGGTCTAACTGTATTAAACAAGATACATAATGGTGAACCTTGTTGAAATAGTTGTGCTAATTGTGTAACTGGATCACAATCCATAGAAATTGGTAAAATACCCATACTGTACGTTAGTTGTGTATCGTCCATACTAACTGAATTATGACCATTACTTGAATTATAAGTTATACCATCTAATGTAAACTCATCCTTAAAACTAATATTCGATATAGAACTTGATCTCATTGTTGTTGGTGTAGAGTTTCCTGTGCTTCCCAATACTCCAAATCCGTCATTACTATAATTGGAAGAAACGCTTCTATGACTACTATTTTTATTAGGTCCATTACTAATATTACTAGAAGTATTTCCCGATTGAGATGACGATGATTGCTGTTGTTCTAATAATTGTTGTTGTTGTTTTTGAGATAATAATAATGATTGTCTTTCACTCAATAATTCACTTGATGTATATGCTAAATTCAAATATGGTTGTATTTGTGGTAATACTTCTAATCGTTTCTTAATGTTCAAACACACATAATATAAGGAGTCACTTTCTGTGACAGCTGTATTCATTACATTATTCGCCACTATATTAATTCCAGATTTCCCGCTTTCTACCAGTGACAAAGACGGTCTCTTATTAGCTTGAACCACAACCATAATTTACTTATAAATCGTTAATTGTAGATTTCCTCAGTTAAAAGTCAATAAGTAAAATCAAATAAATATATTTATTTGAAATGATTATCTATGAAAATATCCTGATCAAAGATATAAATATAACTAACTAAAAACACGAATTTTGGCGATGATTACCGCAAAAGATAAAAATAATGAATGGACTCTATTTGTAAAAGAAAGAAAAAACACACACAAACTCTGTGCTGACACTTAAAGCAAAATAAATAAACCAGAAATACTTCTCGTTAGACAGCCGATGGTGTTCTATTTTAATCTAACTTATATATCCTAATTATCACCTCGAGCTAACATTGACGTATTATAAATTTATATTTATATTTAACTATCAACTAAATCCCATCAAAGCGTTCCTTGCCAGCGAGAGAAGTGGCCAGCCAGTCGCTGCTTTAGTTAGCCAAGACAATGGAAATATCACACAGAAGACACAGCAGGCAACGAAGATACACACATACACTCTTCGTCCCGGTCGCTTTTAGCAGAAATTTTTCAGTTCGTTCAACGTGATGAATATAATGATACTATCAATATTTAATGGAACGATCCATGTAGTTGATTGTTATTTTGTTTTTAATTTATACATTTATATATTGATATATATAGTGTAATGATATGGAAAAAGAAATAAGTATAATACATGTCTATTGTGTTTTCTTACCCCAGATGGATTTTTGAGCCCTGTAGAATATTTTGTCTGCGACTGTACCTACGGCAAGAACACCACCTATTGTAGTAATACAATTCAATAAGAAACCAGACCATGTCTGTGCATGTTGTTCCCTGTTGATGACTTTCAATGCTGACATTTCGTAGTAGATGAAGACACCTGGAGTACCACCACGAGTATGCATTGTGGTTGGGTGATCATCATCTATACCTCCCTTGATTGACCTAGAATGAAATGTAGCACTAAATTGAGTTGTCTCTACAGCTGGATATTTATCGTTTAGATATTCATATCTTGTTGGAACAATCTTTGCAAAATACGAGTATTGTAATAAATGAGCATCGTTACGATCAGGTCTCATTTCATCACCATCCAATGGATTTGTTGATATACCAGATTGATCCTCCTCTTTACGTCTTAATTTTTCATGAGATTTATCAACCGGTTTACCAAAACTTAAATGATGAATAATATGATTAAAGTTTAATTCTTTATGACCATAATATAATGATGTATCATGATTATGAGAGATCCCTCTTCTTTCAACATCTGTTGTAATAAACGATTTTCCTGGTGCAAAATGAATATTACCTCTAATTCTACCTAATGAAGCACTACCACGCACTCTGCAACCTTCATGCAAGTGATCATTCATATGCTTCACATAACCTTCTTCTTCACATTGATCAATATTGTGACCATCATGGAATGCCCAACCTGCATCTAAATAAGCTTCATGAACATCATCACAAGTTTGACAACAGACACGATGTTCAGGAGACACTGCGTCATTAGCGCTTTGATCTAATACACCATAACATGAACCACAATATCCGACACCACGACTTAATTTTGAAGTATCTGGTTTAAAATCGGTACCCATCTTATAATCTTCTGTTGCTAATTCTTTACCATTTTGATCACATCTAGTCTTTGTAAAACCTGAATCTAATATATCTAATTGTAATTCTCCTGATTCGTCAACAATATCTAATGTTAATATATCACAAGAGACTTCAGGAAAGGTAATATCGAAATTTAAAGCTAATTTTGCATCACTGTCTCTATCAACATATAATTGTGGTCGCGTTACTACTTCTGTCAATTGAGCCCATTCACGATATAGCAACAACAATGTGGTAAGAATACATCCTATGGTGATGATACCACCAGTGTTAGTACGTACACGAACGTCTTCTTCTGTTTTGGAAAACACATCCAATAGAAGAAACTTTGATCTTCTTGCACTCATCTTATTCGAATGCAGGACGTTATTTATTCTAAACTATATGTATTATCAGTTTTTTCACTTCAAAAAATATAAACCGTAAAGATACAAATTAAACAACAGTTTGAAACAATATAATTATAATAATTAAACTTAAATCATTCGATGTATTATATCGTCTCTTAAAATTCAATTTTGTAGATATTTTCATTACGAGGTTGGCAAACGAACAAGGCAAAAGGAAAACTTACAATCCAAAATAATACTTAAAAACTCACTATCTATGGTGTGTCTCTATCGCGTACGTAGAGAATTACTTGGTTTATACGTAGAAAGATGACAACTCATCCAAAAATCCAATCACGAGAAGTCCACCAAGACAATTACGACGACGCGCACGCGTTGTGGCGAAAAACAAACTGCAATACGTACTTAGTGATGCAAATACTATCGATTGTTCTCTTAAATCTGTTTTTTCAATTTTCAATCTTGAACCGTTTATTTTTTCCTTTTTCACATCTTTTTTAAAAGAAATATATAGGAAACAAAAACAATACTTACAAGTTAAAACTTGAAATTCACCAATAGTTGAAACAAAATAATCTTTGTTATTGTTTATTTAATATTAACGTATTCTTTATCACTTCTGTCACAACTTTCCTCTGTCCCAAGTTTTCTCTTTCAGGTAAGCGGAGTGATTAAGTGTATTTAACTCAATTGTATATAAATAATATTAGGTATACTCATAAAGAACCACTAACAAGAAAAAAAATACGGGAACAAAATGGACAGTAAAACACAATTAGAACAATTGAAGGAGGCTAAACTCCTGGCAATGAATAATCATCCGGAACAAATGCTACCAAAAGTCCTTGAGACTACAGATACTCTCTTAATCAATGCATTCAATAATTCTTCTGCAGAATCAACAGAATGTATTGATTTAGCTAGATTCTTTTCTCAATTATTTTCAGATATATTAAATCATAAACAGATCTCTACTAGTGAGTTACCATTTATTGCGGCTAAACATATTGATACATTATCAATAATATGTCATAAATCTAGTGATCCAATTACTTTAAAGATTGCTATTTTAACTTTTTCAGGTATTTATCCACTATTAGTAGACTTAGTGGCAAAGACATCAAATGAAAAGCTTTGGGATAAATTACAAAAATTTAAAAAATTTATTACAACAAAATGGAAAAGTTATACAGTTAATGGAGATTCATCAAATGATGATTTAATTAATGATGCTAAACATATTGGTTGTAAACTTGCCATAGTTAAATTCATTTCTCAATGTATAATTGTACAGACTAATAGACCACAGGATCTTGCACCATCATCGAGTAATCAAAATAATAATCCTCATGGGAATTATCTATACACTATTAACTTGTCCTCTATACCTGATAACCATCCTGTTATTTCAAATAAATCTGGTTTAGAGGCAGAATCTAAAGTATTATTGGGCTTGTTAATAAATTATTTAATTGATGAACCTATGATGATTAGTTCCGTTTTCATTGGAATTATTAATTGTTTGGCATTTATAATGAAGGAAAGACCTCAAACTATGACTAGAATCTTAACTGGATTATTAAAATTTAATGTTGATGCTAAATATCAATTAGATAATACTTCAACAATTAATTATAAATTAGCTAAAAGATACGTTGAACGTTGTTATAAAAATTTTGTTCAATTTGGTACTAAAAATGATCTAATTAAAAATAATGGATCATCGGCTCCATTATATAATAAACTGACTAAAATATCACAAACATTACATATAATAGGTGAAGAATCAAAAAGTAAAGGTATCTTAAATTTTGATCAAAATCAAGTAGAAAATAAAATAAAGGATCAAGATAGAGAAAAGATAATATCATATAGATCGAAGGTCAAACAAAAATACTTTAATGGTGGATCAATAAATGAAAATAATACTAGTAGTAACAGTAACAGTAGTAGTAGTAGTGGCAGCAGCGGGAGTGCTAACAGCAATATTACAAATTCAACTGGTTCTGTTACTCCTATAGATAGTAATACTCATGCTTTACTGACAAATTTACAACAATATACTATGAGTAAGACTAATATTACAAATTTTTTCAATACATCACCTGTAGCTGTTAATAATTCATATGGTTCTGTCTTTTCATTAATGAACAATGGAGACTCTCAACAAGATTTATCACAATTACCACAGGACACATTAGCCAAATTAGCTACAGAAGCTATATTTAGGGCCTCTACAACCAACCTAATATCAGGTTTATCAGTTGTAGCTTCAAGATATACAGATCTTATGGCAAAGGCCTCTAATAATTCAACCGGAGTTAATGATAACAAAAGAAAAATAGAGAATGATGAAATGACCGATGAGCAGGACAATAAGAGAGTTAAGAAAGAAAATAATACGGATAACACTATAAAGACAGAAAATTTTGCAACTGAGGATAATAAATTAGATGCTGATGAACTGGACGAGGATGTTAATGATGATTTTGATGTTATCAAATTTTTAGGTAAACCACAACCGATCTCTGAAGATCGTAAATTAGAGATGGCAAAAAGAATTATTAAAAAAATTATGAGCATAAAGGATAATACATTCTCTCCACAATTAACGCTTTCAAAATTAGAATCACCTTTAGAACAAGTCAAGTTATTAGATTGGAAGAACAATGAATCATGGTATCATATACTTATAAGATTAGCAACAAGAGGTACTACAATTTCACCTGAAATTAGTGATTTAATCCGTTCAGAGTTATTATCCTATATATTGGCAGATTTTCAAAATAGTATATCTATTGTAATTGAATGGTTAAATGAAGAATGGTATAGCACATATATTTTAAAATTAGGTGATCCAGAAGTGAATAACTACACTAAATGGTCGTTAAAAGTATTGGAAGATTTAATTCCATTCATGGAAAATCAACATCGTCGTCTATTTATTAGATTAATGAGTGAACTTCCAAGACTAGAACAAGCACATTTCGATAAGGCTAAACCTATATTATTGGATCCAGGTAGAAGTGCTTTAGGTTTTCAGACATTAAAATTCTTAATTATGTTTAGAGCGCCAGTGAGAGACTCTATCAAGAATTTACTAGAACAAGTCATGCAAGAGGACTCATCGCTTCAAGATCAAGTACAACCTATTCTTGATAAATACTATACTACCTCTACATAATATATAGTGTCTAAGTAATGAATAGAAATATATATACATACATTGTTTCAAAACTTGAAAGGCTTCGAATAAAAATCTTCCAAAATCATATTGTTCTGAAGTTGTTTTTTGTGACTCTGTTTCCAACTATACCCACCAACAAATTTTGTGATCGCTTCATGTTATTTTCTCTTTATTTGACTCTGGCGATAACGGTATGAAAAAACACAGATAACGTGCGGTTTTCTTACTCGAATGGACTAATCTGGTGAAAGAGTGATAACGATGCGTGAAAGGTCCGTTCTGAAGAGGTTTGAGGTGCAACCGGGAAAGGTGATGATGGGATACATCTGTGAAGCTGTTATGATTGACAACAGGAGTAAACACAGCGGAACAACGCTAATCTTTGATTCATCTCTCCCTTGTTCATTAAAATATAAAAACAAACTTAAATTTGTGATTCTAGAAATATACCACATCAAAATCCTTCTCCTTTATATTAATTTCGTATCCCTTTTTGTCAAGAATAGAAAGATTATATACTAGAGATACATTTGCCGTCCAGACCTACTCATTACAAAACAAATAGTATAAATGTTGTCTACTTCCAGTATTACTAGATCATTAGCTAGAACAATTCCTCGTGCTGTCTCTGGTACCTCGAGAACTCCAGCTTTTCGTCTATTTTTGAGATGCCAATCTACTTCTCATGGTAACAATAACTTGAACAAAAATGAACTACCCTTTAAATTTAGTCCCACTGGTCCTAAATTAGTTAAATATTCTAAGGATCATGAATGGTTAGCAATGCATGCCGACGGTACTACTTTCTTAGGTATTACTGATTATGCTGCAGCTGCTTTAGGTGATGCAACTTACATTGAATTACCAGAGGCTGATACTGAAGTCGATGCTAATGACTCTATTGGTTCTGTTGAATCTGTAAAATCTGCTTCTGAAGTTTATGTCCCAGTAAATGGTACAGTTGTGGAAGGTAATACCGATTTGGAAAGTAGTCCGCAATTGATTAACTCCGATCCAATGGGTAAAGGTTGGATTGCTAAATTAAAAGTTGATGAAGCTACAAATAAAGATATTTTAGATAAATTATTTACTTTAGAGCAATATGAACAATTCTTAAAGAGTGATGAGTAGACAGCTTCTCTCTCAATTTATTTACAAGGTTCCTATTCAATCATTCCTCTTTCCCTCTTCTAAAGGTGAATATAAACAAATATATATATATATATATATATATATGACCATTAAGTAACTAATATTTATTCAAAAGTGATTTTCTTTAAAACAAATTTTAGCTCTTATTAGATTCTGCAATTGTCTTAGTGCTTAATTGTACCGCATGTATATCATATTTCTTCATATCATTACCCAGTATTTTATATATCATTCGATGACGATTTGGTAAATTTAACCCAGAGAATTCATCACTAATAATTTCTAATCTAATATGTGATTCGGTTTTGTTACTTGAATTTCCAATCCCATGGTGACCTTCATGTTTGTAAGAATCGTTGTATATAGACAAATTGAATATACTGGGCATCGATTTAGTGATGACGTCCTTTACCGAACTGATTACAGGTCCATCTATCCTTCTATTTAAGGGAAGCTCATCTAATGACATCTCCTGGCTCATTATTCTCTTACTGGTAAAACTAAAATCTCTGGAAATAACTCTGAAAGGTAGTTGATTTCTAGTCAATCTCAACATGCCAAAATATTAAACTGTAATAATTGGATCCAATTTAAAATTCACCAGCAACCTAAGGTAAAAATATTAGTAGCTATATGGAGTGTCATAACCGATTCTTATATGCATTGAAGTGGGGAATGAGGTTCTAAAGTATTTAAACAATAATCAAACAGAATTAAAAAGCACGTGAGCTATATGAGGGTAACTACAAAAATTTTGTTTCGTTTCTTTGTTGGTTTATGGAAGGGAAAAAAAATTTTAATAACATATTAACCATATAAATAAATAATACAAATATAAAGTGGCAAACCCTTTAGGGATTAACGAACAACGACAACAGCAACAATACAAAAACAAAACATTTATTAGGGTGTTAAAATTTTGTTATAATGTCTGAACCTATAGAGAATACTGGTATACCAATGGATAACGTTCCTGCTGTACCGACCGAATCCCTGCCAATAAATATTGAACAACAAGTACCTGCAGAGACCTTAAATTCAGCAGAAAATGTAAACGAATCAGTCGACCACACAGAGAATCAGTTACCTAATGAAAACTCTGAAAGTGATCATGATAGTGAAACAGCAAATTTGTATAACGAGGATGCTGATGCCCCAGAAGAGGATAAAAATGAAGAAGTTCCGCAGGATAACAATACGAATGACGTGGAAGGTGAGGAAGACGTCAAAAATGGTGATGAAGAAGAAGGTGAAGGTGAGAGCAACGATGACGAAGACGATGACGATGACGACGGTAGTGATGATGGTTCTGACTCAAGTGAAAGCTCAGATTCCTCGTCAGAAGAAAGCGAGACGTCAAATGCTGAAAATGAGGAAGAGGAAAAAATTGGTACCAGCGAAGGTTCAAACCAAGAATCTGGATCTGCAGAAATCAAGGAGCCTTCTACAACAGAAACTTCTACTTCAGAAAATCAAGTTACTTCTCTCTTAGAGAGACAAATGGAATATATGAAAGAGAGTCGTTTGTTAGAAGATGAACAATTTAAACAATTATCGGACCAAGAAAGAACTTTTTCAATTTTGAAGTTATTGAGTACTAACCCAGCTACAAAAATTCCAAATAGTAATTCAGTTTTAACTCCATCTTCAGTTCATGTTCCACAAGCACCAATCGAATCTACTAAAATCCAGTCTGACTACCCACCTCAACAAGAAAATATGACATCTGGTAGAGCAGATTTGAATGCCCCCATGAGTGCCCATGAACGTGAACTGTATGATATTTACCTACAAGGTGAAAACAAAATTACAGAAATGCACAATATCCCACCTAAATCAAGATTGTTTATTGGTAACTTACCTTTAAAGAATGTCACAAAGGAAGACCTGTTTAGAATATTTCATCCTTATGGTCATATTCTACAAATTAATATCAAGAACGCGTTTGGTTTCATTCAGTACGACAATCATCAAAGTGTTATCAATGCGATTAAAGTGGAGTCCGAACAAATGAATTTTGGTAAGAAACTAATTCTTGAAGTTTCAAGTTCTAATGCTCGTCCTCAATTTGATCATGGTGATCATGGTGCAAATAGCAGTTCGACATTTATATCTACATCCAAGAGACCATTCGATAATGATGATTATGGGGCTACTGATAATTATAGGGACAATAGCGGTAACTCAAAGAGAACCAAACGTAGAGTTCCAGAATGTTTGATTTTTGTAAGAAGAACTGCAGATAGAGCATATGCTACTGAAATTTTCAATAGTATTAAAAATGGTACTGGTCTAGAGACAGATATGATGTTCTTAAAGCCACGTATGGAACTTTGGAAATTAGTTAACGATGCTGCATTCGATGGTACTTGGGGTGTTATATTGGTTAATAAGACTCATGACGTTGATATCCAAACTTTTTATAAGGGTCCACAAGGGGAAACAAAATTTGATGAGTACGTTGGTGTCTCAGCCCAAGATGCGGTCGGAATATTTAACAATTTGAAAACCTCAAGAAAGGGTGGTAGCAGAATGCAACATCCAACTAACAATAGTGGATTTGGTTATGGCCAACCTTCAATGGGTATGCCTCCTGCCCAACAACAGCAGCAACAAGGATACTATGGAAATTACAATATCCCACAACAACAAGGTTATGGTATGCCATTACCACCATCCCAAAACTATGGAATGGCTCCACCACAACAGGGGTACGGTATGTCACCTCCTCCTCCTATGATGGGTCAAAGTTATGGTCGTTATCAAAATAGTCAAAACTATAATGGTTACCAAAATATGCCAATACCACCACAAAATCAACCACCACCTATGCCACAAAATAACCAACTATCGTCTTTATTGGGAGGTAACCCTGGTCAGATGGATCAGCAGCAATTACTTGGTGCTTTGCAAAACTTACCTCCAAACGTGATAGCCAATCTGTTGGCTTCAGCTCAACAACAACAACCACAGCAACCAAATCAACAACAGCAATTAGTAGGTTTATTACAATCCGCTCAACAGCAACAACAAAATCCATCGAGATACAGCCAAAATACCGCTATACCAAACCAACACATGGGCAGTAACGATTATAATCAAGATCGTAATCCGAACATGAATTCAAGACAAGATAATCCACCTCAACAATCACCCCAAGACCCAAATGCCGGAGGTAACAATGTTCAAAACTTATTGGACAGCTTAGCTAAGTTGCAAAAATAATACTCCTGGAAAAAAGAACTCTATACTATAGTTATAGGGTTATATCTTACAACACATTGATATATTGTTTTAACTATTCAATTTTGGTAAAATAACTCAACTAACTGGAGCGGTTTATTATGGCTATTGTTCAAACAAAAAATTTCAGAACAATTAAACCGGCGCGAATAACAGGTTTCTCCTATATGGACATTAAATTTTGTATCACAGTTTCTTTTCTTTTGGTAAAAATCTTTCCAACTTCCTCTTTGAAATTTTTAGATTCTCTTGCTATGACTTATTTTCTGAAATCTTAATCCACCGATTTATTTGGATACTATTCAATAAAGTCACAAAATACAGAACAAACAAATTTCGAAATTATCTTATTCTTATTCTGGAGAATCTTATTCTTTAACCTTCTGAAGACCTTCCTTATCACAGTGCTCGCTTATGGTTGCTGTGATTCAAAACTTAACATCCATTTAATAATCTTTAACTCCAACCGTTTCTTTGAGCTCATGAAATCTTTACTATCTCTAAATAAAATACATAAAATTATTGTATACTCTTGTTACAATTTCACCTGACTTCTGGAGTCCACCACAATGAACTAATACGAATATATATTTAAATTTTCAAGAATAGATTACGAATGACTGTTGTCGTGGCACATTTTTTTGTTAATCAAATGGTTTACTTTTTAGCAAAATTTACATCACGACCCCCCCCCCTTTATACCTACAAAAGGATGTTAGTAGACTAGAAGATAAATAAATGGATCAAACTCAACTGAATGACTTTAAATGAAAGTTAGTCTATTAAGGTAAGTAAAAGACTAAATTTTTCTGTCCCCCCTTCAATATCTAAATTTAAAGGTTATGTGCGTCCGATTTGTAACGAAAGCTATCGAATATGAAAACAGAAAATGCTGCATTATTTTGCAAAATGAAAATGGGCCATGTGCACTCATAGCATTAGTAAATGTACTTCTCCTAGATCCTAAATTTGAAAACATCACCGGAGATCTAAAGACCTTGGTAAATGATTCAAACAATGTGGAGCTAGAAGATATATTACAGGCGGTTGCATCTATTGCATTGTATATCACAGACAACAACCTCAATACAACCCAGACAATACATGGAAGCTTAGATGTTGAATATTTGAAGGATGAATCTGATATGTCCAAATTATTTGCAATTTTACCAAGTTTAAACGCAGGTTTAAATGTCAACCCTAATTTTGATGGAACTTTCGAGAATTCTGCAGAACTTGCGCTCTTTAGGCTATTTGGCGTACCCCTAGTACATGGATGGATAATGGAAAACGATCACAATGAACTTTCAAAGTTATCATATGATGAAGCGCTTAATGTTGTTGCTCATGCTGAAGAATTATGTGATGATACTGAACAGCACGATACCACTAATGATACATGTGTATTTGAAAAGGCTACCATTTTAAAAGCGTTTCTTAATAATTCCTCGACACAGTTAACATCTAATGGTATACAATACTTAATCAAAACCCTATCCAACAACTCCCTAAGTGTATTATTTAGAAATGATCATTTTGCGACAATTCTTAAGAGGGATGATATATTGTACACATTAATTACAGATTTAGGGTATAGTAGACAACCTAGTATTATTTGGGAGTCGTTAATGTCAATCGACAGTTTCCTTAATGACTTCTGTGATAGTCATTTTAGGAAGAGCGAAGCTATCCAGGAAGATATATCAGCTGATAAAGAAATGAATGATAAGGCTGATGAAGTGAATTCAATCGATAGAAAAATAGCTTTACAATTGCAAGAAGAAGAGGATAGGATAATAGCAGAATCAATGAATAAATCTTTAAATAAGAGAGTAGACGAACGAAAATTGAAACCACCACAAAAGTCACATAAGAAAAAGATAAAACATCGAAAAGATACAACAAAACATGCCCAACAACTAAGGACTCCAAAAGTATCTCGACCCCAACATAATAGCACCGCTTCAAATCTGAAATCTAGTGGTTCCTGTATAATTACATAATCATATAATTAGCCATGTATATAGCTCTATATTTGAACTCGATCAAGATATGTTTACAGCATTAACCTACATTTTGAATAAAATAAAAGTTCATCAAATCTATCTATATATATATATATATATTAATTTAGATTAACCTGAATTTGGTGATTAATAGTTTAGATATGGTTACGTTGTTGGTATTAAAATTTGTTCTGTGTTTTTGAATCACAATTTTGACCAGCATAGTATATATACTTTAACAAAAGTCATAACCGATCTGAAACGTCTATGAAACACCGCATGGTAAGTTTTACTTCAATTTGTTAAATTTGAAAAAAATGACAGTATATATATGTATATCCTTATATGAATGTATATTCCAATAGGGTATGAAATTCACATACATTTGCGACATAAATTAAACAATAGATGAAAGCAAATTATCATTATGGTTCAAGATTTACCATCAAATATTACAGAAAATAGAGAACAAGGCAAAGATATCGAAAAAGACAGAGATTCGAATACCAGAACACCTTACAGTAAAATAACATGTGTTGATCTTAATGATTATCAGAGAAGTAGTTGTGGTGATAAAAGGAAAGATCGTTCAACGTTGGGTCAAAATAGCAAAAAACTGTCCATAAAGAAGAAAAGACATCATTCTAAGCGTAACCGTAAAAGTGATCGGAACCATTCAGAAATGAAGAAAAGTAAAAAATTAAAAGAAAAAGGGTATAAACTAGTCGTCCAGAACAAGCGATTCACTTTCAGGAATGGGATTCTGACTGGAGTATTAATTGGTAGTATTGGGGCTACTCTTTTGAGTACCGTGTAATGTGACATATAGGTAATATATAGTTAAATAAAAATATGTATCATCCTTTCAATCACTAACGAGTCGTTGATGATATGATTTATTTTAAATTACCACTATATCTCCCACCATTATTAAAACGTTTCTTTTGAACTCTACCATACTGCTGTGGATGTTTGAAATTTCTTTTAAATTTAGTTGGTCCACTTCCAAATAATTTATCTTTTTCCGCAGCAGTTAATTCATATGTCAACAAATTGGCATCTCCAAGGTCTTGTATAAATTGCAGAATTTTATCATTTTCATTTGCCATTTCTCTCTGCACAACCTTTAAATTAAGATTGGCCTTTGGGTCATAACGATGCACCTGGGATTCAATACTCTGAATAAATTTCTTCTGCTTACTAGCCTCTTTCAACACGCTTGTATTTTTTAGATCATTTTCTTTTATACCCATTTCCTTCATATGCTTCTCTTTATTGTTGGAAATTTTCAATAGCCACATCTTTCTCCTTTCTTCCTTCCATTTTTTAATCTCTTCATCAGTCTCTAATTTTATCGAAGTACCTTGAATCTGAATATTATTTTTATTTTTTATATTCTGCGAATCTTCATCATCATCATCTTCTTCTTCTTCAGTGTGTAAATTGCCATCTCCATTAGTTGATGTGGAAACCTTTTTCTGTATATCATCTTGTGTGATTAAGCTTTTTTCTGTAGTTTTTTTATCTTTGGTCAATTGTGAAAGTTTCTCATTAGCCTGTTTATCCAATGATGTCTTTGGAGGGGCGCTTATGGTAGAATCTATAATTTTAGGGCTATCTGATTTTTTATCTGTATTATTATCAACATGATCCTGCTGCTTTCGTTGAAATTTACTCTGATTATTTCTTTTTCTCATATTATTAGGTATAGTCGGCACTATATCTTCATAACTGACTGTCCTTTTCGTCTGTTGATAGCTATTATTGATATTACAACTATTATTATTTTCGTAGCTTTGCAAGTTGTTAGAATTTTCATAAGACCATGATGTTCCTGAATTGGTAAATTGTTGATCATAGAGATTATTATTAAATTGGTTATTAACTGGTTGCTGATGTGGTTGAGTATGCGGGGCGCCCTGATTCACCACATCTTGGTAATTATTGTAATTATTGCCGTAGTTATGAAATCCTGGTGAATATTCGGTTTGTTCCTGATAGTTCATAGAGCCAAACTGTGTTTGTCTACTATAAGTATCCCCTTCATCATGTTGCAGACGCTCCTCGGGTCTCCCAGTACCTAGTACTCCGGAGAATGAGGGCTTCGGTACATTATTAGAGTAGTTATTCTGATTTATATTATTGCTATCATTTCCGTAATTCATTTTTACTTGTGTTGTGTTAGTTTTACAAAATGGTCCACTCATTTGAAAGTTTTAACTTAGAAGTCATCACTTTTTTTTTAACTCATCTAGCCTTTGTTTTCTAACAAAGGTTACTAAAATTTTCCGATGCTATGAGTCGCCGTCCTTTAATTTTCTATTTTAAAATAAAAAATGAAATTTTCAATGAGTGAACTAGAATAAATTTGTGACATTATATGCAATATTAAAGCACCTAATCTTAAAATTTGCTATGTTGAAAATTAAAATCTTTTAATTTAAGCTCTAATGCTATAATTGCTTTGTTTATATACTAAAAATAGTGCCACTTAGGTAAACTATTCTATTTTGGGGCTATGAATAATAAGTGTATAGAGGTTATAAATAACTAGTCAAAGATATCTTTTGCTGTTGGGACTTGTGTAGGTCCGAATTCATTCTTTTCATTTTCATCATTTTCATTATCATTCTTCATGTATTTCCTTTTCTCTCTTTGAAGAATACTCCTTTGATCTTCTTGTCTATTACTAGTTGTGTCCTCCTCATCACTCATTGCATCTACTTTTCTTTTACCCCATCCAACAGTTGTATCGCTCCGTTCAGGAGGGATTAATGCATGCATGTCTTTAATTTTTGATGGTAGGTCGTGAGTACTTTCAATATGATTATTTAAGTTTGTTTCGGAATCTTTTGATATGTCGGTAGATAGTTCAGTTGAATTATCTCTAATAAATAGTCTTCTAGGACTTAATTTCATTTGTAACTTTTCGGTTTGACGCTCCCCCGATTCATCTATATCTATTGCCGATGGCTTTAAAGGACTTAATCTTGTATCCCTTATTATTATGTCATCATGTTGCAGAATTGTAGCATGTCTTAACGGTTTTAATGAAGATCCTTGCTCTTCATTCGAATCATGCATACGTCCCGAAGTAGTTCTCTTAGGAGGTGATGTATATTCATTTTCTGCAGATGCCTCGCCATGAGCGTACATACTTTGTGGTCCAGGTGAGCTCCTATTACCATCCGTAACTTCAACTAACTCAATTTTTACTCCTGCTTTTGACATTTCCATCATAATTGGATCTCCAGGAAGACAAAACCATATACTTATAATGTTCGATGAATTACCTCTCAAATTATTCCAGACATTACCCATACTCACAAAGTTCTTGAAATCCTTTGCTTTAAATACAAGTCGTTTCAAGGATGATTTGTTGTCTGTTTGTCTTACTCCCTTTTGACCTTCGACAGTAAAGAGACAAAACAGATCTAAATCACTCAAGACAAATATGTTTGACACTCTCATAGCTTTTTTAAGTATACCACCACTTCTGTCCGTTATAGATTTTGTGAATGCTGTTAGTGACATAGTCTTCGAGCCAATTTTTAATTCCATTTCATCAGTTACGTTAACATTACAATTTTCAACAAAATTTCGTATTAGACCATGATTACAACTTATAAAATTAATTTCATCATCTTCTGTGAGCTCGTTTTCTGTTTTCGATTTGGAATACAATTCTTCATTGAATAGAGAAGTCGACAGTTCATGTTCAGCAGTCTGAAAGATTTCAATTAAATCGGGATCCATTCTTCCATCTGGTCTTTCGGGTGTAGCACTTGACCCAAAGGCATTAACAAATTTCCTCTTATATTTCAAATTAATCACAATGGGGTCATACTTAATTGGTTCAAAATGGACTGAGTATTCTTTCGAAATCAAAGAATCAAGTTCAACGTGTACGAGTAATTGATTTATTAGGGTTTCTGGACATGCAGATGTGTTATTGATAGCTATTGAAAAACGAGTAACTGTCTCGCTGTCGGGTTTCTTAGACATCATCGCGAGAAGTTTGGCGTTAATTTTAAAGGAATACAATCTATGATCATTCCCCTGAGAATCGGTTATAATTTGTAGACCACTGTCTCCAAACGTAATATCATAAGGCTTAAATTCTAATATTTCAAAGAATGTTTTCTCAAATCGTATCTGGCATAGTGTGGTAAATGTATGGTTGACAGCCCACAGAATTATTTCCTGGTCAGTAAGTGTAATTCTGATCTTCTCATCCACAGATGACAAGATATGAACAGCACGGGACCAGACATTATGTTTTTCAGATTCATCAATCACTAATTTAAATGACATCTGATTTGATTTGGTTTATTTGGAATGAGAGAAGTAGTTTCACAATTGTAGTATTGCAGCTATAACTCTTCTCTAATTACTACAAAAAAATACATATTTAACATAAAAAAATAATTTAAAGGATTACCACGGCGTTGCCGCGATATAGTTATTCGTGTAAGGAACAATTTCATTTTCTCTCGAATTTAAAGGAAAGTCGTCAAGCTTGTTTTATTTAGAATTATATATGAATTATGAAATGCAGATTTTATATTCTTAACTGTTTGCCTAACTTTCATTGACGTTAGAAGAAGCACTATCATCTACAGTTGGGGAGTAGCTTCTAGACTTCCCTCTTTTGATTTACGCTCCTTTTTCTTCTTTTTTGATGTTCCATCCTCTTTTGATTTAGATTTCTTCTTCTTTTTCTTCTTTTTAATAACAATAACTTCATCTTCATTTGAGGTATTAGGGTTATCATTATTTATGTCTTGTTCTTCGAATTTTGATCTTAGGTGTTCTAAAGCTTGATCTTCATCAGAGTTATTTTTGTTTTGTTCGTCAAAATTAAAATCTTCTAATTTAGTATGCATCCTCAAACTAATTTTCTTTGAGCTGATAGGGTTAGGTAGAGATTGAGATTTATTATTTTTACTAGATGCATCGACCTCTGTGACCCCTGGAATTACTATAGTTTGGTCGGCGAGAACTTTCACTTTTTTGGTCTTCTTCTTCTTTTTCTTCTTATCATTTATCTTTTGACTCCCATGCGAATTGTCATTTACCTTTATGATCTCCATAGCATTTAAACTTTTTTCTCTTTGCTCATTATCGGTTGATAAAATATCACTGAATTTGTAATGATTCCCATCTCCAGTTGGTTCATCTAGGTAAAATGGATTAGATAATGTTTCTTTTTTACGTTCTTCGTTATACTTTTCTTCGTCAAAATCCTTATATGTATCATTAAAATGGTCGGTTTCGCTTTCGTCACTACTCCCATCTTCATATGATGCCTCATGTCCATAATTCTTATCATCACTAACTAAAGAGAACCTATCTGAGTCGTATATATCCATATCTTCTTCAGCTAATGTTTCTTGATCATCTAATATGTTGTCCAGATCTTCTTGACTTAAAAATGGAAGGTCAATATCAAAGTCTATACCCTTTGGTAATTGTTTTTGAGTTCCTAAAGATATCGGTGTTAACTCATAGGTGTTGAAAAAGCTAGGTAAGACATCACTTAATAGTAGTGGAATCTCATCTGATTGTTCTTCTAATGCTTCAAGAGTTAATTTCAAAATTTCAGACATCTGAATACTCATCTCTTGAACTTCAAAAGATTTTGAAAAATTCAATTGGGTCAAAAAATCAACCATTTGTTCCAAAATATCTTTGATATAATCAATTTGATCGCTGTTTCTAGTACACCAAGAACTAAATAATTTTACCACAGCAATAATAACCGCATCTTGTGTCGAATGTGGCATGTGTAAACCTTTTTTGATAAATAATTTTATTAGGGCATCCCCATTTTCTAGGTATGTTGCATATTCACCTAGTGACCATATACAGCTTTCCAATATCGTTGGTAATCTAACCTCAACTGAATCTAAAGATGTGATTTTTATTATATTCACTATAGTAGTATGTCTCATATCTGGAACTCTGATCATCAGATTTCTTAATTGGTTACCGATCTTTGTTCCGAGGTCATCTTCATTTAAATCTAACGATACTATTGCAAGGTCGTAAAGCACAGCATTATACCAATCAAAGTTGTCCACATTTGAATAATTATCCATTCCACAAATATTTAGAATCACGTTGACAATTTTAATCTTATAATTGTCCGATATTACAATCGGTATTTCCTTTGAAGTTCCCCTGTTGGTTTCAATGATAGCAACTTCATCTCCCACAAATTGTTTTACTAAAGTGGATACTATTGTCTTTAAGTTATCTTCAGAAACAATACCTTCTATTAGTTCAATAGCCTTTAATCTAATTGAGATATCAATGTCACTTATTAATTTCATAATTAACTCATCGTATTGGGATATGAAATTAGAATTAATTTTCCCAATTTTATAAAATAAGACACAACTAATATATCTTAAATTGGAGTCTTGAGAATTACAAAATCTGTTCAAGATTTCTAAACATTGGAATGCAACATCATAATCATTTTCGTCAAGCATATTTCCCGAAATAATGCAATTTACAGATTCATAAAGCACAGAGGCAGCATTAGTTGAATCCATCAACTCTACTATCTTTGGCAACAATCTTCCTTTCAATTTCGGCTCAATTTTCGATAAGTTTGTAAATAGTTTCAATAATCTAATAATGATCCAATTATCATTGATATCAATTAGTATTTCATATAATAATGGTGATAATTTGATAAAGGGGGCCGGATTTTTCTTGGATAATTCACATACTACACTAATGGTAGCAGACACTACTGATTTATCAGGATCTTCTAATTTCGACGTAAAATTATCAAAATTACTCTGTAAAGCTTCAGGGTATTCCAAGAACACTTTATATAAAGCTGTAACCGTCTTCTTTCTAATATATGGTTTGGAGCTGTTTAGCATTAAAAACAGATCATCCACTATATCCTTTGCTAGTTCAGGAGTAACAATTGTAGATAAACCACTTAACGCAATTCCCACTTTGAATACATCATTACTACCACCATATTTAAGATCTTTTTTCAATAAATTTGTAGCTAACATCAGGACGTCTGCATCCTTATGAAATGACTGTGATGCTGCTAAATATCCAACCCTTTTCTGTTGTAGTTTATTACTACTCATCACTTCTAATATATGGAAATTACACCATGACATATCATAACCATACATTTCTAGATAAGTAAGTTTTAATATAGCATTCGTTTTCATTTCCATGTTTGAGGAATTGGCTTCTTGTCTACATTCTGATAATTGACCTTCTAGGAATAATTCCAATTGTTCTGGGGTGTCATTATGTGATCGTATTCCCCTTATCAAATCTTTCAATGACTTTTCAAAAAAGAATCCAAATGGACGAAGCCTTTGTATTACGTCGTCTGCACTTGGAGCATATAACGATGTCATCGTTGGCAGTGTATTTCAATTATACTATATGTATGGGATCTCTCTCTCTCTCTCTCTTTCTCTCTCCCGGGTAAAATATTTGATATTTAGTTGCTCTTTGGATTGTCAAATAGTGATATCAATAGTTTCATTCTTTAGAATGTAAACTATCTAATGAAAAGTGTCAATATCCCTCTTTCTCTCTTAATTCAATCAAGTTTTCTTTCGCTATTTTTATTGCCGGGTAGACTGTCGAAAATGTTTCTAAAAGAAAAAAGTCAACTGATTAATACATTCTTGATATAGGTTTACTTGGTAAGTTCGTCAAAGAGGTAACACAATCATAATTGTAATGATTGTATTCATATTTTAGGTCTTTGAGTCTATGAAACTTGTTTTATCAATAATTTCTTGCAACACTATATAAAATTACGCTCCAATTGGTAATTATGTATTCATCCCGAAGTATATACGGTTATTATCTTTTTAATGATACTTTTTAAAATTTTGTAGAACTTTAAACATCTCGTAGAATGTGTAAAGATATGCAATAATTACATAAAATAAATAATTTATTCATTGTTAACCTACTCTCCAAATCTCCAATCCCATTATGTGGAACTTTTCACCTTCTTTACTCAATGGTTCATTTCCATATGTATCACAAGAATATGATACACCACGTAATAGGCTTCCATCACACCATAAACCATAACGTCCATTTCCAGCTCCCATTGATAAAAATTCAGATGTACAATATACGGCGAATTCATTAACACCAGTATATGGATACCCAATAAATTTCCATTTTTTATTGTTTTCAGTTTCAAGTTTATCAACTTTATTCGTCTCCTTATTATTTTTAATTACTAAATCAGGAACTTTTTCTAATTTCCAAAGAAAGCATTCACCATTACCATAATATCGTTTATGTTCATGCGGTAACCATGGTTCATTTGAATAACCACCAAAGATACCATTCTGACGATCCTTAATAATAATAACATACCCTATTCTTTTATTAATATCATCATCTGGTGTTACATTGGAATACAATGAATGTAAAGAGGCACCATGTTGTTCTAAACTATATAGCAATGTCCATTCATTGTATAATTGTATTCTTGCAGGCATTAACATTCGTATTTCATCACACATTCCTTCAGTCAGGAGTTTATTTTTCGTACTAGGGAGGTATCCAACAAGATTTACTTCAGGTAACATATCGAGATCATCACGGTCATCATTTTCCCACTTATTTTTGGAGAAAATATCAGATTCTGTCTTTGTATGGGAAAGTTTATTACTATTTTTAATAGAAGTTTGCGAATCTGTACTGGTTGAGGGAAGTGAATCCTCAGTGGCTGTCAGGGATCTCCCGAGTTTATATAAGGCATCTTTAACGTCAAACATTCGGATTGGACAAATTTTCTTTAAAGATAAAGAAAGAAGGGGTTTCTATAGTGTATCTGTATTAATAATAGAACATATAATCACACTTATTTGCTATCAGTTGTTTATATGTTTTCGTATTCACGTATTTCCCCCACACTCTAGCTCTTATTACATACTCATTTTTTTTGCCCTTGAGGTTCATTATATATAACGCTCATTTCCTTTAACCAATTTTAAGGTCGGTAAGGCAAAAGGCTAAGGAAAAAAGGACATCCCGAGAAATGAGAACGTGAGGAGGAGAGAAAGTTGAAATAATTATTTATTTTTATGAAAGACTTACGCAGATGACTATTCAGATGAATGGTGGATTAATAAATAATATATATATATAAAAGGTTAAAGAAAGTTTAGTGTGGAATATGTATATGTACAAAAATAAATGGGGGGGGGGAGAGATACTAAGTTGACGATAGTTATCTCATTCGTAAAAAATTAAAAGAAAGAAATGAGAGAGGATATGTAATGTCATTAGTCCTCTACTTCTTGGAAGTAATAAATTCGTCAATCTGTATAATTTCATTGTTATTGTCAGATGTATTCTCAAAGCTATCATCAGTATTATATGCAATAGGACTAACACTGTGAGAACTGTATAATTCATTTGTTTGTTCTACTTCTTCTTCTTCTTCTTCTTCTTCGTCATTGTTGTCGTCTTCTAAAGAATTAAATTCCTTGACACCCTTAAATTTCCAATATAGTACAGCGTAAGCAAAATAACCGACAATAACTACAGAAACGTAATTCATATTATCCTTTGTAACTGGTAATACCGGTGGGAAAGAAAAGAATACAATAGCAAATACAGTCCAACCTAATAAAACGATATTGCAAAATAAACCAAATTTACCTAACCAAAATGGACCATGTGGAATATTACGTCTTTTCAATAATAAACATATTACAGGAATAATATATGATAATAATAAGAATGCAATACAACCAGTAATTAAAGAATTAAATGCAGTTGATGAAGCCAAGTATAATAATCCAATGATTGCAATCCAAACACATGACATTAAATGAGCGTATAATGGAACACCAACAGTTGGATTAACTTGAGACCATAAATGAGAATAAGGTAGACCTTTATCTCTTGCAAATGACCAACATAATCTTGCTTGCCATGTATGACATGCAATAACACAACCAAAAGATGTGAAAAGGACTAAACAACCCAGGAAAATAGCACCACCTTTATTATTCAAAGCTTGATTATAAATATCTAAGATTGGTGCACCTGTATGAGAATTTAAAAGTTGATCTAAATCACGTAATGAGAAAAACATTGAAATGACATAACAAAATGAAGTAATGAAACCAATACAAACAGTACCAATAATAGCAGTTGGAATAACTTTTTCAGGATTTTCAACTTCAAATGCCATATGAGTAGCACAATCTAAACATGAGAACGACCAAGCTGGATTGATTAAACCCATGATAAATGCAATAACACTATTTTTCCAACCAGTTTCATTATAAAATGTTGCAAATACAAATTTTGCATCATTATATTTACCTGATGAACAAGCTAACACTGTTACGGTAATTGTGAAAAATGATAAAAGTGAAATATATAAAGAACTTGATGAAATCAATGGTAAAGATTTACCGTAACAATTAAAAATCATTAAGAAGGCATGTAAAATTTCAAAACAGACAAAAATATGCCATCTTTGTGGTATAAAATCTGGATGTGTTAAAGCATACATACCAACAACTTCTGTTGCAACGGATAAAGTAGTTGATGCACTTGTAAAGACAGAACCAGCATATGCAAAGGATCCACATAAATATGCTGCAAATCTTTTATGTTTCTTTGGAGCTAGTTTTAAAGTCCAATAAAATTGTCCACCCGCATGTGGGTAAGCTGAAGATAATTCACCTAATGATACGCCCACACAAATAGAGATAGCTGCAATAATCATTATACCATAAACAATCATCATTGGACCACCAGATGGAATACCTGTAACCATTGAAGCAGATATACCAAACCATGAATTTGTTAAACCAAAACCAACACCAAGAATTGACCATAAAGAAAAAGATTTTCTTAAATGAACTTCTTCATTTGGTTGTTGTTCAGTTGTAAATTTTTTATCATTATTACTATTATTGTCATCTATTGATGAGTTTAATGTAAGATGAGAATGTCTTTGATGTAAATCCTGGGATGTAGTTGACAGTACATCACCTTTCATATCGATGTCAATCATTGTTATTATGATTAAAACAGGTAGAAAGTCAAAGAGGAATTAATAAATTAGAATAAAATAAAATAAAACAAAATAATATAAAGCGAAAATATTAGTTAATGACTCTGGTATTATCTTAATAAAATAGAAGACGCGTGTAGTTTATATATCTTCGAAGACTTCTAATTGTGTGATATAACAATAATTGTTTAAGTGTAATATATCACTTTATATATCCACACAGAATTAAGATTCCAGCAATGATTCGGTGACGTTGAATCATTTTTAAACATCTGAAAATAATCATTACGGCCTTCCTTTATGTATTTCCGTTGTTCATTTATCACACACATCATTCCATTAACCGTTACTTTACCCTCTTTGCACATGCAACTTCTTTCTCCTCTCCCGCGTAAAAAAATAAAAACCGAAAATTTCGTTCTTTTTTTGTTGAAATTCATCAGTTTTTCGTCTCTCTCCGCACAAACGTCCGCGGGAGAGATGGGAACTTGTAATCTGTGATTCTGTGCATGTGAATTTTATCATAACGATTTTGATAAAGATGTCACGAAACTAATTGTAGATGAAAATGTCAGTATATATATATATATATATACATGGTGTTGTGCTATGCAATGGTATCATGTTGCATTGACCGGGCAGGATTCCTAGGTTCTGATTGTACCTAGCTTAAAAGAAAGTAATGTTGTTGCAAATAAACTCTTCCTAACGCAAAACTTGATCTACTCACGCTCTATTCTCTTCTTTTCAGAGAGAGAGAGAGGAGAATGTGGTGGATGATAAGCATTGTAGTGCTATATAGATGACATATATATATATATATATATATATATTTAGACGGATAACAGAACAAAGAATGTAGGGCTGTATCGCGTGCATCCTTTTTTTTAACTACACGCATATTACCGGTAAAAAGTGAAGCAGAAAATTTTTTGAAAGAAGACAAACAAAGAATTTGGAAAATGTTAGCCATAGAGAGAGAGAATGTAAGTGTTTGTATTTCAACAGTATTTAAATTGATGGCATCGATATTAAATTTCATGTCAAGTAATAGCTTGTGAAGTGTCTGATACCATTAAACTACGATAACTTTTTTTCTTTTGAAGCGAAAATGGCTGAAGTTGCTACTGCCACTGCTGCTGCTGCTAGTACACGTCAAGTCTTTGATTATAATCATTCCAATGATGGAGAATATAAACAACTGAGAGAACAAGCTCAAAGACATTTTAAAAAACACAAAGAATTGAGTTTAGAATCTCAGCAATCTTATAAGAATGGTAATAAATCACAAGCCAAACAATTAAGTGATAAATCACATCGGGAATATAGGGAATTTCAAAAATTTAATAATCAAGCGGCGGAATTTGTATTTGTTGAAAATAATAAAGATTCGATGTCAAATGAAATTGATTTACATGGATTGTATGTTAGTGAAGCACAATATGTTGTTAAAAAAAGATTGATTTATGGTAATAATCATAATGAACAAGATGTTCATATAATTGTCGGTAAAGGTAAACATAGTTCAGGCGGTATTGCTAAGATTAAACCTGCAGTTGAAGAACTTT